>JAQJVL010001847.1:0-2500 GCA_035578905.1 Stictocephala bisonia
TGAGTCATTGTTGTAGTTACGTGTCTCTCCCACAGAAACTCAAACTTAAACCGTAACTCAAATTACTTTATAACAAATACGAAATGCGGAATGTCCATTAGAAGTAAAATGTTGTTATATAATATTACAATTTATGGATCTCAGAGTATTTCTAACTACTGGTTTGTTTGAACCCCGTTAAATATAGGTCGTTTAAATGTAATTTAACATTTAACTTCTATTTAATAGAATATTACTAGAAAGTGTTTGAATTTATATAAACATATAATATGATTCTGAGGAGGTAATCAATGTTTATAACGCTACCAGAATATCGTTCAAGTTTCACCAACCATATTCACCGTTCGGAACGATAGTTAACCATAGGTCACTACAAAACCTCTCCTTTCAATTATGGATCTATGATGGTTAGTCTTTGACAAGAATATTGTATTTATAAACTACACAAATCTAAATTTTGTTTTAAATCGATAATTATGCACTTTTTTCCACCTCTGAAAATATGATTTAATGTAGAAAATGTGTTTAAATATGAGTTTAAATCTCTTGATGAAGTTGACTTCAACCGCGGAAAATCGTTATTTCACAGAAAAATCGAAAAGCTACTTTTTTTTATCTGATAATGACAAAATGAATCGCTATTTTTGAACAGTTTTTTTTTTAATTTTATATGCATTTTGTATGCTGAAAACAAACATAATTTTTTTTATCAAAATTATTTGTTCAAACGAGAATACACTTTTTACTTACCTAACCAAACATAACTTAATCCTAATTGTATATTAACTCAACAACAATTCGTAATTTGCGTTTATTTTGCGTGTCTGGCCTACGGTGGGAATATAGGTGAATTCAGATTTTGTGGTTAATTGTTAGTGTTTAAAATTATTGCATTATGGCCGCTAATCGCAGTTCATCACGAAAGTAGTTTTTCCGTTTTATATCGAGAAATAATAATTTTTAGAGATAAAAAACACATCAAATGTTACAAAATATGATTGAAATATCGTTTAAATTAACATAAATATAACAAAAATACTAAAATTTTTTACTTTGGCTCTGTGAATGTTTGATAAAATGTACGTAATTTCCGTAGAGTAAAAATCATGTCTCGTGAAAATCTAGCCAATTCTCGATCCGTTTCAGGTTAAGTTATCAAATTTTGCTAGATGGAAGAAAACAGCATGATAACAAAAAAAATCTTATGGATTTTAGTGAAGATATATGCCCTATCAAGACACAGTTTTGATTTTCAAACTACGGGAGTCGCACAGGGGTATTTTATTTTATTTTATGGTCACACTGGGAATCGAACCCGGCTGCGTATAACGCTCCTTATCTACGGCCACTCCAGGAACGTAATTTAAAATTAGTTAAAGACACATTTAATCAAGCAAATACAATTTCAAAACTTGTCTGCTATGAATATCAACAAAATAAAACCAGTTTTGCAAGTTCGTTGATAGTGAAACTAGCGAGTGGAATCTGCGGCGACGACCTTTGCTGAACAACGTACACTAAATGCTAAGTTTGCGAAGCTGACGCAAGTTATCAGCTCGGTTCTATTGCTCATTTTGTAAACGGTTCTCCAAGTTATCTTATCTCACGTCTCGAGGTTTTATTTAAGCGTTCAACAATTGATGGTTTCTATAAAAATATTTACATTTATTATAAAATTATAATAATTTAAATAAGTATGTTGTCTCCTTTGTTCATTTCTATATTTATTTATGTAACAACAAACAAAACTGTACGTATTTTAATTTACAATATACAGTTAAAATATTATGATTTAAATGTATAAAGAGCATATTATAATGTTTCATGCTTGATCAAAATGTTCTTCAATTCAGTAGAGAGTGTTTTCAGAATACAACGTTTTAATGAAAATATATATATGCATCTAATTAACTGATCTTGTAGAGTTACTCAGTTTTTTAACTCTAACTAATTCTGAGCAGTGTTATGTGGAATAAATATGATTTGATTTGATTTGATTTGATTTGATACTTCTACTAGCAGGTGAAATATGGGTTGTCCGTGTTGGGTGGTAGTCACGGTCCGGATGTTGTGTTGGGAAGAGAACTGAGTATCTGGCTTGTCAATTAGCTGAAAATCAGATCAATACTACGTGGTTTGGATTCCATGTAAAAATGTACGTCCCTTAGTTATTATATTATTTTTTTTAATTCTTAAAAACATACACATTATAAAAGAATATAATATACCGGGTAATTCTTTTAGTGTGCCACCACTGAGATATATTAAACCTGAAGATATTCAACAAATTTAAAATGGGAAACTTTACCTATTTTTCTACAAGTACAGATCATTAAAATCATAGTGTTCGGTAAGAAAAATGAAGTTTTCCACTATTTTGGAAAATGGTTTTTTTTTAATATTGCTAAATACATTTGTTTCCTAATGAGGAAAAAGTAAGAAAAGTTCCCCACTTAAAGTTTCTTGTATATCTGCAGGTTCAAATAATCCCAATGGTGGC
>JAQJVL010001847.1:5000-141503 GCA_035578905.1 Stictocephala bisonia
AATAATTGTTTACGTAATTATTTATAAGCGATTGTTTATGTAACATATACGGAATTTGTATACGTTATAATTGTCGTATGTAATCAAAAATGTTCCTTAAAAAACAATAATTAGTTAATGTTGAAGTCAGAATCGTGAAGTTCTTCTGACTCGCTAACAGTTATTTATAATTTATTATTTATATCTATCCTTGGTCGTTGTAATACCAACGATCAGCGAGGATACTACTAGACAAGTCTGGGGTGTCCATGGTGGGTAGTAATCACTGTCCGGATATTGTGTAAGGAAGATAACTAAGTATCAGCCTTATAAATTAGCTCGAAATCAGACCAATACTACGTGATCAGATCCCACATAACGCTGCAGGTCCCTTAGTTGCCCTGACTATTTGAGCTAATAATAAATGGCTCTTTCTAAGGAAAATTCGATCTAATAGTAAGTTAGAAACAGTGACTACACTCGTTTATCTACACATATCAAACTCATTTGCCCCTCATATTCATCAATATATCTAGGATCGGTGCCTTAATGATTGATAATAATAATAAATTATAAATCGATTCCAACATAATTTTAGATTGCAATAATAGGCCCTACAAATTGTCTGTACTAATTGCTGTACAAAATTCTCTAATTTTCTATTATCTTTCAAATTCAACGTTTTTTAATGATGTAACTCTCATAATTTCAAATATAAAGTTCACTTTTAAAACTGCTAGTGTTTTCCGTCGAAAGTAATTTATTTCCATACCTCGGTCTTTGTGAGGCATGTTCAATTATTCAATTAATTAATACACTTATTTATGTGAAAACGAACACTACACGGAAACGTTACTAATGCATTAAAATTTATAGTTCAAAACTACAAGAAGAATTATCCACTTTAGATGGCTAACCTATCTATAAAATGTATATGTGTGTTTTCCCATGATACATATATTATACTAACATTTTTATTTTATTTATATTTTTTTACCCAAAATAACAATAATTGATCACCCACAATCTTAATTATGTTTGACCCATCAGCTATACACATAACAATAAGGTTTGAAATATAACTAGTTAAACTTAAATAACGATTAATAAAACCAATAATGATGGCCAGAACTATTTTCTTAGGGAATTTAAAAACAGTACAAGTAAACGTCACACAACACAAATTTATTACAATATAAGCACAAATTGCACAAATATACTACAATACAAGCACAAAATGCACAAATATTATGGTGATCGATTTCGGTGAACCACGCTCACCTTCCTCAGACCAGAGGGATTCACAAAAGACCAATTCGATCACCATAATATTTGTGCATTTTGTGCTTGTATTGTAGTATATTTGTGCAATTTGTGCTTATATTGTAATAAATTTGTGTTGTGTGACGTTTACTTGTACTGGATATGTACCAACACGTATTATGCTAATTAAAAACCAATTTAAAAACGTAATAATTAATAATTATTTTGTGTCACAATATATAATTGTTCTGAATGGAAAACTTCGATACTATTCTCCCTATCTTTGGAGCGTCACTCTCTGAGGAGCTTCGTTCATCAATATCTGAGTGTATTCAACATATATCAAACTTTCTCGCGTCCATCTATCTAAACACAGGTGGTGGTATCTCGTATATTAGACTTCAATATAACTAATGGATGTATTACATTTTTTTTTTTTTTTTAATATAATGAGTAAATTTTACAAACTCCTCTTCACTAAATCATAACTTCTTTTGTCTCAATCTCTGTTTATATCTCTATAGACATATCTCTACTTATTATAATACAGTACAATCTGTATTATTTCATTATTATCGTTAGAGACCAAAAATTACTTATGAAAATTACCATCAATAGACATGACATTGATAATTTATTTCAATAGACACGTATGGTGATAATTTCATTGTTGGTATTTTCCTTCGGTTTTAAAATCATATAAACAATAAGTTTAATATAGGTGTATTAACCTCTAGTCTCGATTGAAAACACCTGCTATTAGTTAAAACTTTATAAGATCTCAACTGATACAAACTTAATAAAAAACATCTAAGGTGTAATATATACGTTTTTTATTATTATTAACTTTAATTATATTGTTAGTTACAAAATATCAATTAGCTTATCAAATCAAATATATTACTTTAATTAAAATATCCGGTCTTTTTTTTGTAAAACTTATAATATTACAACCAAACCGAGTAAGAGAGAAATTTAGCACTTTCTTACTAAACATTGTAACTGATTTATCTTTGTGGACTATGGACTGAAAGCTCACAAATGTTCATACCTTCTCTTTGATGTGGTTTGATATTTTGATATATTTAATGCCAGAGGATTTTAACAGACTTTTTTATTTCCACCAATGTTACTTTATTATTACATTTTAAAGATCTTTTTAAACGTTAAAAAACTGTACTCCCTATTATTGTCTAATTTAGTATAAGCTACTGTACAAGGAAAACATGCATAAAGTTCGCTAATTTGTATAAAGCTCATTTTGAGTAGAATTTAAATTTTTTGTATAGTTTTCATTTTTTAATAGAAACTCAAAGAAAACAGGCGTATATAGATATAGACGTAATTCGCACATTGAAATATTTATGCTCTGAAATAAGTAATTTTTTATGTTGTTTCTGTTAATTGAATTTTTTATTAAAGATACACAAATGGACATCATATCGTAAGAAAATCATGTTTTACAATTTTGTTCGGTTAGTTGAAAACCTGTTCTATTATTATGCTTTTGATAATGTTGGAAATTATTTAATACAGTTCTGTTCGACACAATCTGACTTTGAGACTTATGTAATGGCTTGCAAATACTGGAAACAGCAATCTATGTAATGGACAGAGTCAATATTAAGATCCTAGATGGGACTTGACTGATATGATTGGCTACAATTCCGTACGATGTAATCTGAAACCAATCACGAACATCAAAGCTGACAGACATTGGAGCTTAATAATCACTGGTCTTTGATAAATGATCTGATATGATTGACTACAGTTCTATTCGATTCAAACTGAGACCAATGACGGACAACAAAACTGACGTACATTGGTGCTTATATAATTACTGATCTTTGATAAACGTTCTGATATTATTGACTACAGTTCTGTACGATTCTATCTGAGATCAGTCACGGACATTGGGGCTTATGTATATACTGATCTCTGATAAATGATCTGAAATGATTGGCTACAGTAGTGTCCGACGCAATTTGAGATCAATCACGGACATCAAATCTGACGTACATTGGGCCTTATGTAATTGCTGGTTTCTGGTAAATGTTGCCATCTGTATAATGAACAGTGTCAATATACTGAAATGCTCCTAGATTGAACTTAATTGATATGATTGGTTACAGTTCTGTCTGACACAATCTGAGATCAATCACGGACATCTCAGTAAAAGAGCATTTTTTTATACAAATCTCAGTTTTAATATAGCTGTTTAAAATTTAATTTAGTGTTTCCATTTGTATTCGAAGAATTGATGACGCATTAGTAACATGTATTTGTGACAGTTAATAAATATAATAATTATTTCATCAAAAGCTTGTTTGAATAAGTACACACAGTAAAAAATGTGTTATGTAACCTACTTCAGATAAGGTAAAGTTTATTGTGTGAATCTGTTATTTAAGAACTATTCATTGAACAGTTTTTATGGGAAAGTTACAAAAAAATTGAGGAAGATTCCAAGAAGGTTATTTAAAATATACACAGGGTGTCTCTGATCTTTCTGATAACCTCTCTTGGTTATTGTTTCTAGTTCGTTTAGATTTATAAATAAGATATTTAAAGTGTCCTAAACACCTTGGTTAACCTTGCAACAACCACTTTGTTTTTTTATTTGTATGTCTCAATAACCGAAAGGTGTGTCCCTATGTGGGTGGTAGGCGGTACCAGCTGTACTACATCATTTGTTATAATTTCTGTTTGATAGTACTTATTTAAATGAAATATTGATTTGTTAGTTAAAAACAAATTTTAATATAATCAGGCTAATGTTTAAATGTATTCATATTTCGATATTAATTCCATCAGTATACCTATACAATTATTTTATAATTTCAATTAAAAACATTCATTTGACTAACATTCAATACTTATAAATATTTATTCTATATAAATAACATCCATTTAAATAGCATATACAGATTAAAGCTATTTATCGATATGTAGTCTGTAATATTTTTATACTAATATAAACATTCATTAAATAGTTTTTTAATTAGCATAATACGTGTTGGTACATATACAGTACAAATAAACGTCACACAACACAAAACTATTACATTATAAGCACAAAATGTACAAATATATTACAATACAAGTACAAAATGCACGAATATTATGGTGATCGATTTCGGTGAACCACGCTCACCTTCCTCAGACCAGATGGATTCACAAAAGAATCACTCACAAAATATTCTTTTGTGAATCCCTCTGGTCTGAGGAAGGTGAGCGTGGTTCACCGAAATCGATCACCATAATATTCGTGCATTTTATACTTGTATTCTAATATATTTGTGCATTTTGTGCTTATATTGTAATAAAAATATGTGTTGCATACCGTTTATTTGTACTGTAAAAGTTCATTTTAAAAGCAATGGTTATTTTCTTAATAATATATAAATCGTTCACAAATATTTAATTTTAATATCAGTGTAGCCTAACTATTACTATATACTCGTTATATGTGCTCTTTCCAAAGATACTAGTTTGTACAGGAAACAGTTATTCATATTATATTCATATAATTACAGCAAGGGTATACTATGAAATTGTTATTTTTTTATTTTCACTTTTACTTTGGCACAGTTCTGTGACCCAGCTACTTGGTCCCCTTAATCACATCAACGCTGACACGACTAGAGAAGTTTGGTATGTCCGTACTGGGTGGTAGTCAGAGTCAAGATGTTGTGTGAGGAAGATAACTGAGTATTTGAGTTATCTAAAAATCAACCCGATACTATGTGGTTCGGATTCCATGTCAAGCCTTAGGTCCCTTTAGTGGCCCTGGTAATTAGCTATTAATAAATAGGTCATTCAAAGGAACGGTTGACCCTAGTTAGTAACAATGACTACACTCGTTCATTTATAATCATAACACTCATTCCCATCTCATATTCAAACATATATCTCCGATCGACATCTTACTTATGAAAAAGAATACTGTTGCATACACACTCCAATAACAACAGTTTAGAAAGACAGTCTGTTTCATTTTATTTTTTATTTTCCTTTTAATCCCCTCTTTTGATGTAAATCCTCACAAAACCATTTGCTTTCAACCTAAGTTGTATTACTAAAATATTTTAATAATATATACATACAGGGTGTCTCAGCTCTCTGATAAGGTATCTTGTTTATTGTTTCTGGTTCATTTAGAAACAGAAATATCATATTCCAAGTGTCCGAAAAACCTTGGTTATTCTTACAGTCCCAATTTTGTATTTTAAACTTTAATTTATATCTCAAAAACAAAAAAGTGTATTATGCAGGAATTATGTATGGTTCTTTATAACATAAACATCCACTTTGAGAAAATTTATTGGTTTTTCTGAGGAACAATCAACATAGTTAGTAACAATGACTACACTCGTTTTTCTACACCCATCACACTCATTTGCTCCTTATATTCGCCCATATTTTGACGATCGGTGACTTACTAATTAATAATGAATTATTTAATTTAAGATATGTTACGTCAAACAGAAATTATAACAAAGGGTGATATACAGCTGTAATTTTCTCCCACCCACAAAGGCTACATGCAGGCTTCCCCTACCCACGTTGATACGAACCTTCTGTATGACTAATACTCAAACCACGTGCAAAATGTTATTATAGTTACAATTTATCCATGTAGATATAGCATTACATTAAACCCAGACATACACAAATCTCTAATATGACATGTAAAGTAAATACACATAAGTAATACGTCCAAACAGGAAGCCTTCCTGCGTCTAATGGTACAATACCAACCTGGAAATGGACGGTATCTATGAGTGTAGATTTGTATTTGAGTTTACGGACAGTAGTTTAGTTTGTTGTGCTGTGCTGTAATTAAACTAACAATAAACAATTTCTTATGAAAAACATCGTCTATACGACGAATTTTACCTGTGTTAACCTCACTATCACGAACCTCGTATCTCGAATGCCTTGATAACACAGATATTTTTTAATCCCCTTCATATTCGTTGTATCAAAGTTTCACTGTATTGATAGTGTAACTAGTAAAATGTATCATATAAAATCACTATAGTTCTGGACAATATACTTTTAACAAACGTTTAAAAAAATTAAACTCAAAACTCCTCTACATTAATTTTACAACTGAATTAAACTATGACCCGAGGGTTGAATACTGTTAAGTCTCATAAACGATTATTTTTTTATAGTGTAAAAGTTATTAGTCCAGCACGTTCAAAAATATTCTTTGTTCAAAGAAGTTATTTTTACAAAATATACTTATCAGACATTTTATAGAATTAATGGTCCAACAGCGATCATTTTTTTTAGAAATTTTTTTAGAAACCCTTAGGTTTATACGTTTAATTAGTATAAGACAGTGATAACAGAAAAAAGTCAAGAGAAACAGAAGAAAGATCATGTTAAAACATATCATACTCGAGCTGGTGTTAACAATCCGTCTGCACTGGACTCTGAACCAATAACAAATACATAGAACTGTTAATATGAGATTTATGGAAATCGTAATTGAATTATTGTGGTCATTAAGACTAATGACTGTACGAGCCGCGTCATTAGCAGTGGAAGTAACAACTACCAGCGTGTAAATGGTAATTGCATTCCGTAATTTAAACAAACAGGCCTTTGTACTGGCTGCAACGTCTGAAACAGCTGCAATGTGATTTTTTTTTCATAAATGTAACTTTAAAGCGATAAGTGTTGTCTAAAATATATTTTAGTTGTTTTATGTTATGATTTTATTATTTTAAATGTCATTTGTGGAGTAGTAAAAGTTTAATTCCTACTGGTAAACAAGTGTTTTTCTTAATCTGATGAAGATTTTTCAGATAAAAATACCTAAACTGTGTATTATTATATTTGGTGGTCATATGCCGGATCATATGTATTTCGTTTCTTAAGTTGTAACAGTTTATCAATAAAATGTCCAACAAGCTAATTGAAATATACATAATTAGTTAGATCGTACGTTAAAGTTAATCAATAGAACTGAAAGCCAAACAACACAAATCTATTACGATATGTTATATTCAAAACAATAGTTTTCTAACAAGGTATCAGAGCATAACATAGCATATATTTTTATATGGGCAAATTAGTTAAGTTTCCTTCTAAAACGTACAGATAATTTAATTGTAAAAAATATTCAAAGACAGAAAAGTTACACAATAAATGTTATATGTTATGTGTTGTGAAATAACATAATAAGTCTTTCCAACACACCTTTCAATACTTGAGCAATATTTTTAAAACTTTTAAGATAGCCTAAACGTGCATGCTAATCCATCGCACGCTATAACACTTAAACGTTATATGATAAATATATTTGCGGAATTTTCATTTCAACGCAGATTTATAAAATTATCATAGTAAAGAACTTGAAGTTAAAAAGCTTCTAGAACCCTTGAGTAGGTGGCAAGATTTTATTCACTCATACACGTTCACATACAGTTATAGTGAAATTGTCAGTTGTGGTTTTTAAAATTGGAAACTAAAGTTTTCCTTTTAAAAACACGAATTATTTTATTTCTCCAAGGTATTTATTTTGTGTAAAAATGTCGTTATAAAATAAGTAAATTCTAGGAAGGTGAAAATAATTAACAAAGCCTTTAAATGAGAGTGTATCTTAGGTTTCTGTTTTAAAAGCAATTCAACTGATTCTAGCCAATATCATCGTTGCCTATCTCTACTGAATAGATGCTCCAGTAGGCCTTCTGGGAAAAACTTGGACACTCCATTCCACAGCTCTAAGAAACATAAAGCTATTTTAACTTTTTTAGGGTTTAATATGTTATTAACTTGAGTTTTCTTTGAACTTCCAGCCAAAAATTTTAAAGTGAGGCCAATACTACTTCCAGCTAAAAGTAAAATTGTATAAATATAACCCAATGGTTTCCATCGTCAATTTACAGTTCTAGGTAACGTCGAAAGAGTATTTAATACTTACAAAGCATTTTAACAGGTATTTTAATATGTAAAACTTGACAACGTATTTAATGGTTGTACAATATGTTCATTTCAGGGGGGTTAGCTGTTCTTCATTCAATCGGAGAAGCAGGTGTTGAATGGTTAAGAAACCTGGATTTACCTCTGTGACGGGAGACCAATGTTTACATACTAAAATACAAGAATATTATTTTAGATTTTATTTTATTTAGATATTATGTATTGGTCTGATTTTTTATTTTATATTACTCCTCTTTTTAGTTTAATAGCTGGCTTTGAAGGCCATATAAAAGTCTGTGGCAAATTTTTTTTCATTTTTAAGATGTAAACGAAATTTTTTAGTTAAAATATTATAGTCAATAAAAAACTAAATTAGGATTCGTTTACTGAAATGAATCATTAGTATTAAAACCAAAACATGTTAAATTTGGAAAACTGTTATATATAGTGGAGACATTTAATTGGCTTCTAATTTCAAAAACTGCGCTCCAAAACAAAATTATTCAGTAATTTATGTCACCGACATGAAATATCACTCTACTTTACTTCGAAATTGGCTGTTTTAATTCACTGTTATTCACGCGTAGCATTTGTCTCGGATTCTATTTGTATTCAAACAAAAATATCAAATTTGTATTGTTTGATTATTCAAACAATATTACACGTTTTTCAAATTAATATGTAACTGAGTAAGTAATCTATTTACTTAATACCTATACATAAATATATTGAAATGAAATGAAAATTGTCTTTATTAGGTGGATTAGGACTCTCTTCCACTCAACCTTATTTAAAAAAAACATTTCTTTTTTAACTATATGAAATATATACAGTAAACTCTACAGTTTCTTAAATATCTACTTGTATGTCCTAAAACAAAAGCTATAATTTATACCTAACATTTTGTATATAAAAATGGCAAAACAACATTACTGATATTAAAATATTATAGACATAAATCAATATTCAGAATTAATCATTTCTAATATCATACGTCCCACACACGTACAAATCACTTATGAACCACAACCCCCACCCACCCCTACAGGCCTCGCAGGGGCCTACCCCCACCCACCCCTTTACCTCCAACCCGAAGCGAGTGCGCTTATCAATGGTCCTCATATTATCAGGGAGTGAATTCCATAAACGACAAGCAGAAGTGGTAAAAAAATTGCTATAGAGAGTGGTGTAATGAATAGGCACTGATAGTAGGGAGGCTCCCTCACGTGTATTTCTGTTGCTGATTTCGGAGATGAACTTGAAACGCTCGAACAAGTATTCAGGATATCTAGTGTTTAAAATATTAAACACAAGAATAAGGATGTGGTATTCATGAAATTGTTTTAGTTTGAGCATACCTAACTGTTTGAAGAATGGAGGAATATGATCGTCCCATATTAAGTTGAATATAAATCTAACACAGAAGTTATGTACTCTTTGAAGCCTGTCCGAGAGCTTAACAGTCATGTCATTGATCACCACGTCACAGTAGTTGAAGTGAGGCAGAATTAGAGTTTTTACCTGCATCACTTTAACAGAAAATGACAGATAGGAAGCGCACCATTTAAAACTGTGAATGAGATCAAACACCCTACTGCATACCAACGTAACATGATCAGTCCTACCCAAAGTTTTGGTAATAGTAAGTCCTAGATTCTTTACACTGTTGGAGTATACGAGAGTACTCATTTAGTCTAAAATCGAAGTAGTCTAAAATATTCAATAAAGATAGTCTTGGTTTTATTATCATTTAACATTAGTCCATGTCTCTCAGCCCAAGCAGCTATTACAGCAATATCAAGGTTAATTTTTGAAATCACTCGGTGGGACACAACAATGTTGTTGGGAAATGTTGGTAAAAATATTCGTAGCATCAAACGGTTTGGTTTATTTATTTCGCGAATATGAATAGTTACGAAAATGAAGCATCCGATATTCCTTCATGGATAGGTTTCTCATATTCAATATAATATACATAATTTTAAAATGTTTTGTAAAATGAATTTGTTACGTCGAAATCTTAAAATAAACGTAAATATTCCTAAAGTTTGTTTCTAGCCATGAAAGAATATATTTCATTGAATTTGTATAGAACGTATTATTATTTCATAAACATAAAACCTGTAACATATACCCTACCATATTAAACTATAAATGGCCTATCTCTTGTATTGCATTGCTTAAACGCATACATAATTAATTAATTGTTGAATAAAACTGAATTCAAATAATCTACGGGTCTGAGATTAGTAAATATTTCTATTTAATTGTATTGTTTTAAGTGTATGGATCTTTTTATTGTATGGATATTTAATTAATTACTATATGTCAATGTTGTTTGATTTGATAACTAGCACTGTTCAATTTAATATTTGTTTGTTAAGTTAAGTTGGTTACTTAACAATTAACTTACAAAAATAAGTTAGGAGAAAAAAGTTGATTTTTATTATACGTGGAGAAGAGAGGCTAAGAAAAAATTCTTCCTTGTAAATACAACCCACATTTTTTACTCTGGACAAATGGCATGATTGTAATCATTAAGGCAATATAACCTTTACTAAATAGATGATAAAATCTATTATATTTAGTAATTATCTAAAAATTATACACACATTAATCACACAATATCTTTTTCTTTGCGTGTACATTAAATTCTAAAAAGATTTTTTTGAACTATTTCTAAAATATTTTCCTATATTAGATAAATTATTGTGATAAGTTTACAGCCATATATTTTAAATATCACTTAAAGTCATTATTATAATGTAATTTTAAGGGCATTATAGTAGTTTTCCTCGAGATACCTCACATAATGTTAAGTTGGTGTACCTACTAAATAACTAAAGCTTCCGGTAACGACCGGTGAGGATGCCACATCGCAGCATGGGCGAAACGTTTGGTGATGTAAATATTATAAATAACACCTCAACGCGGTCGTTACCGGAAGCTTTAGTTATTAGTAATTACACCGGCTGCTCAAGCCTATGAAATGGGTGAATGTACTTAAAATCTAAGTCTTGTATTAAGTGGTTATGGGATAAAACACGTCAGTACACTTCAGCGATGGCTTGGGCGTTGTAATTACGTAATCAACATCCATAAGTAGTAAACTTACAAGAGCCAATAATATACAACAATATATGATATTTGATTGTTCTAACGGCAAGATCACAAAGAAAGTCTTAACAGTTTCTCTATCTACATATATTTATACTTTACATTTTAGGTTTAGAAGCCTTCTAAAAACAATTATAGTTTCCAAAATGTTATTTTAATAAATTTTTAGAACTTTTAACAGAATTGTCGTAATAACTTTAATTTTTAAATCCCTACCTAAAACCTTAATCTAAGACTTTCCGTTGTAATTACTGACAATTATGTTTTTAAAATATTCATTGAATATTTTTGTCAAATGTTTTAGTTTGTAAGAAAGCTTTATTTTTGTGGCCTATTCATGAAATAATCTGGATATCATATATTAATCATTTTTCTCTCTTGAAACTTGACGAAATTGTTTCTTTTGCTACTTTTGTTTCGAACTACAAACAAAAGTATTTTATTCATTCTAAAAGCCTCCTGAGCTGATATATATATAACAAATTTATATATAGGATATTTATATAGGACAGACAGGCCGTTCTTTCAAAAAGCGTTTCAATGAACACCCACCTAAAAACATTAATAAGCTTCAAACATCTTGTTTTGCTGAACATTTAGTTAACAACAATCACAGCATTAAGGACATTGACACCAACCTAGATATTCTCCATAAATGTAATAAAGGAGCGACAATGAATACTCTATAGAATTATGAATTATATAAAGCCATAATAAGCAACCCAACTACTGTGCTTAATGAAAAATTAAAATTCTCTACAAATGTTTTATTTGATTGGATTACAAATTTGAATCAACCAATGAAAGAAGACAGACGGCCAGATAGAAATAAAATTGTTCATAATCAAATAAACATTGGATAATATTGTTCCAGCTGCACGCTTAATCCGGATCTAACCATCATACCAACGGGCAGTGTTATCATGTGTTTTATTATTTTTATTTTTGTAAATATTTAATTTTTGTATAATGTTTTTAATGTGACTTTTGACAACGTACAATGGAGATCTTACTCTGAAACCGGTTATCCAATAAATATGATTTTGTAGCTGAAGACGACAAAAGGTACGTTAACCTTACTATTTGTCAAAAGTATTTATTAAATAATCCGTTTTTGTTTAAATGATTTGTTTATAACATAGTGAAAAAAATATTTAAATTCAAAATATTAAAAAATTGAGTTTATCTCCCCATAAACCAAACTATGAATGCATTAATCCAGACTTGTTTACTTACAATTATACGACGGGGGAGGGGGTTGTTATTCCTCGAGGGCCACAAAGCTCAACAGATAAATATCACATCAGGTGAACGTCATCCACAGACCATCACATTGTCTGGGACATATCCGACTTTGTCAGGAATGAACAAGAAAATTAGTTTTCACTTATAGAGCACTTGTCTTTTCATTAACAGGGAAAGTACTATCAGATGAGAAAATGTTATAAGGATATTTATTGTTCTTTTTAGAATCATAAAAATACATGTAATGTTATGGTTAATAAGAGGATTTAAAAATAACACCGTACGTGTATGTGGGTGGGAGTGTCATTACTTTAAGAGTAGTATGCTTTATTACAGGAGATACCTCATTTTTTATCGATGCCCAGACTCGACATTCTATAATTTAATAAAGGAAATACATAAACTACGTATTGATTGTAAAACTTGACACATGATAGAGAAAATACCATTTGGACCAATAAAATACCAATATAAATTGTTTTGACATTTTATCTTAGTTTTGTTGTCTATACATCTATATCCACACTAGGCTAGTGCCTTTTATATTTATTACTATCTAAATAATATATTATTGACAGGATTTTAAAGATTTGCCTTCTGTTGGTAATTTATAACAGTGTGATAGTTGACAGATTAAACTTATACTTAAAATTCAAACTTAAATTACTAACAAATTAAATAATTATCTTTATTCCTTTATGTTACAAAAATGTTACACAAAAATGTTTCTAGAATAGAACTAACTCCTGTAGCAAGTTATGTGGTTATTGGAAAATAACAAATAAAAGGACAACATATTTATAATAACAATAACAGTCCGGTTCACTGATAAAGACAGGTGATGTGAAGCTTACTGCGGCCAATAAACCTAACTTCTCTGATAATTACCTTGATGGTATACTAGAACTAAGTGAATAATAAAACTAAAATTTACATCTATTTGCTCAAACGGTAATTTAGAATATAAAAAATGCATTTAAGCTAAAACAAAATCGTACTTTAAAATAACTCTTAAAAGTTTAATAAACGACAACGTGTTTTCCCATTCAAAGAAATAAATACAATCTAACTTAAAAATAACAAAACATACGTATAATATACATACTTGCATAACTAAAATAGTAGAAAAATATGTAATTCATAGTAATTAAATATAAAATTGTCTTTCAAATTGATTAAATAAATGAGTTGGAAAGATTTAAATTGTGTAACTAGCTATCGTATTTTAGTTGAGATTTTAAATTAATTAATTAAGCAAGACATTTAATTCTTCAAAACTTAAAAGCCATTTCTTAACTTCCCTACAGAAATATTTTGATCTCTTAATATCTTTTAATTTTAATGGGACTTGGTTAAACAAATTATGTCCCAGGTACGAAAATGAACGCCGGAAAGCATATTTTGAACTTTATGCTTTATGAAAGTGCCCTTTATAAGTTATGAAACTAAAGTAACACGCAATTCATAAATACATTTGTTAATTTATAAGTTCAATATTAACACAGTTAACCAAACCCAATACTATTATAAGGTTGGAGTAAATATTAGATGTTTGTACGATTAATTCATATTGATTATTATATTTTATAAAGCTCCTTTTATAGTATTTAAATCTATATGGATTAATTGAATGTACCCTACTACAATAAAGAATCACATTTATACTAGAAAATAAAACAAACGTAGTTTAGATTAACCTAAATTACATGTAAAAGAAACTATAAAGAAAATGTATTCAACGTTCTCTGGTGATTATTATGCAACATACTTAAAAATGTAATTGTAACTAACATATGTTAATGTAAATGCGTACATACAAGTCTTCACTCGCACTGTGTGATGTCACAGCCTCGAGGGCTTCATCAATATCCAATATGTGCTCAGGGTATATAAATCACTCGCAGGACCATCCATCTTTGCACAGGTGGCCGATATATTATGTATGGGTAGTACATCAGTATGGATTTACAATCGGTATTACAATTTAAATAGAATACTTTTAAAATACAAACAAAAAAACTTAAATGTGATTACAAATTATTTATTGACATTGTAATTAAGAGATAAAGAAAAATATATTGAGAAAACTATTTCTATACACGAATTTTATTTGTTGGCATTTGTTATTTAAATTTAAAAATACTTACATAAGACGTGTACACGTATGTGTTTTCTAAGATTAATATGATTGATTATACGAATGTGGGATGAGTGTGGTCGACCTGTGTAGTCTGGTTACTAACTGATATTGAATCATGCTCAGAAAGAGCCATTCATATCCTAATAGCCTAACAATTATTATTTAAAAGTACTTTATATGAAATTAGATAGTTGCTTAAGTGAGTGTTAATTTTCTGTATAAAAATCTTAATAAATATAAATAATTTAAATAAAATAAATAAATAACGTCTTTATTTGGAGCATTTTTCAACATACAGTTGTTTTTCAAAAAAAAAACTCGTCATACAAAAATTACATTTATATGGCCAAGGACTAGGCTAAAATCACAAAACAAAATATATTTTACATAACTTACATTTTAAAATAATCATATTCCAAATGTAGCTTAAGTTTGTTTTTAAATAATACATAGCTGAGTGCTTTGAAATTCTGTTGAATTATGTTATAAATCTGGGGAGCAAAGTAAGAAAAAGCATTCCTTCCCACCTCGAGTCTGACTCATACTAGTTGTTTTGAGATGGAATAATGATTGCCTACATATACAATCTGTGCGCAGGTATAATGTGTCTCCATACATTATTTTATTCCTACATATTATATTGGGTGAGCCGGTGGCCGAGCAGACTAAGGCGTCAGTACTTTAAGCTTGGGTTAAAGATAGCTCTGGTTCTGGAAGATTTATCAATAATATTCACCTTCTGATGAGTTCTCCCTCTTACTCTGTCTGAATAAGTTCCTGGCACATATAAATTGTCTATGGGGAATGGGCAGAGTGAGGATAAGAAGGAGATCGGCCTTCCGTTCGTGAAAAAATCATACTTTATGTTTGTATGGTTGGATATTAAAATATTATCTCTTAAACTGAGATACCAACAGGTTTACGTAGAAACCGAACCACGTAGCATTGGTCTGATTTTCAGCTAATTTACAAGCCCGATACTCAGTTCTCTCCCCTACACTACATTCGGATACTGAACTCCAAAACTCTCGTCAATCTTAAAACAACTTGGTCCATGTCCATGACAACCATGACAGTATTAAGAGGACCGAGCATTGAACCTACCGCTTACAATCTCCACAACACTTAGTCTCCAAGTAGCTAGGATACAGCACTGAGCCATTAGTGCCGACCATTTAAAAGAGTGTCATTGAAAAGAACAGATCTGCTTACCTTATTATTATAATTTGTTTATTACTTAAATATCTTGTTGTATAAATATGTTTCTACAAATATTCAATTGCAATTCATTTTCAATTCTAGATCCGTGTTTTAAATCAAATAATTTACTATTTTAGAGTAAATTTTATTTAAATATACATTAAATTGATGTTTAAATATTTTTTTTATAATTCCATATAGGGTTACGAGGTCCTTTTAAAGTTGTGTAATAAAGATTAATTCTCTATGAGGTTCAAACATGTATTTGTTACAAATTGCTTTTCATATCATCGCTTGATTGTAGTTGATTTTTAAAAATTTTTTTTATTTTATTTCTTTTTATTTATTTTTCTTTGTAGTTGTTTTATGTATAAAACAGTTACTGTACCTTTAATCCCATACATAAAACCTTGGCCAGATTCAAACTAAACACTTTTAACGAATATGCAAGTGCATATTCGTGTATCCCACGTGTATTAATTTGTGGTCATTTTAAAGCATGATAATTTTATTGTTTTTGCTATTAATATGTTAGTTTTGTTCTAAACCCGATTTTTTATATGCAAGGTACAAATTACAAAGTTCTAAATTAGTGTAAAGTATTAATTTATAAATTAAACGTGCGAGAATATTATATGTGTCCAACTACCTTCTATTTACAGGAAGAAACATTAAACTACCACGAAGTATCAAAATTGTGTGAAACAACATCATTAATTTGGAGGACGAAATTTTAATAAAACTAAAAAATATTTTATATATATACTGTTTATACTGGTTGGATAAAATTGGATGAGGCTAACGAATTTAATTACGACAAGATTTGTGGTACAGTTTTGTTTTTGTATAAAATTCATTTTATTGGTTCTTATAGTTAGTAAATATATTCGGCTGTAGTGTTTCGCCCAAAAACTACATTTCTTATCTTATAACCAGTTCTTATTACAATTATACTAGTACTTATAAGTCAAATTAATGGATCTTCAGGTTTTAAGTTTGAAGTAAATTTTAATTAAATTTTCTTTCACTCATGAAAAGTTATGAACCTCAAAATATTTTCTTCAAACAGTTATATTTACTTATTTTTTGTAAGTTAGTAAGCTGTTACTTCAAAAAGTCTCTTTCATATAGACTGTTAGTGTCCGTGGGGAAGAGTTCCATAGTTGGTATAAAATAATTGAAGATCTGTTCAGTAACAGTCGTGATCAAAGAGATTATCTCTCAAAGGAACATTACTCTTAATTAACTTTGAATCTTTGTTTCCAAATTACTAATTTTAAATGTATTTCTTCATAAAAGATCATATATTTGTACAGTTTGAAACATACTGTATTCATAACCAAGGTCATTGTATATATCTTCTTACAAAATATAATTTCTATTTATTTGATTGGTTAGAGTATGGTCTTCAAAATAGTTAAATTTTTCAAGCAGAGGATAGTTGCAGTTTAATTTTAAATCTCAAATAAATTTATTATTGTTACAGGCTTGCTTTCTTCGCTCCTGTAAATATTTATTTTTAGTTTATTACGTTGTCTCTAAAAATATTTAAGTCCAATTTTCAGTCAAATTAGTAAACTTTGAAACTATCTCACCACTGTGATCATCTCGTTGTCAAATCTCTCATTATTTATCGTTCCACATTAAATATTTTACTAAATAACTATAAATGAGTTTACTCAACTTTTACGATTTATGTTTTATTTAAAATCAAATTATGTTGTTTCTCAACTTGAAACTACAAGTTCTAATATTGATTTAAAAAGTATTATTAATACGGCTTTACGAATATTTATAAATAAAAACATTCCTAAGATATCAGCTATAGTAAACAATTGAACAAGCAAATGTAAAACATTATATGTTTTTCCTATATTCTAGCATACTATAATTCATCAAATTAAGTTAAAGATAGAAAAATAAAAGTGAAAGAAAAAGGATTATTGACTAGCAATAGAAATCATACTTACAGCACATTTATCACTTTGTTAAAAGTTAACATACTTAATTAATAGTTACCGAAATGGTTTGACGTTTTATTACGATCCAGATCCAATACTGGGATTGATATCCCAAGGTGGGACTTTACTGATATGATTGACTACAGTTCTATCCTACGCAGTCTGAGATAAATCACGGACATCAAAGCTGATAGACATAGGGCTTATGTATCAATCACGGACATCAAAGCTGACAGATAGGTAATTAATTACTGGTCTCTGGTAAATGTTCTTTACATGTATCTGTATAATTTATAGAGTCAATATATTGTAATGTCTCTAGATGAGACTTGACTGATATGATTTGACTACAGTTCTCTCCGACGCAATCTGAGATAAATCTCGGACATCAAAGCTGATAAGCATAGGGCTTATGTATCAATCACGAACATCAAAGCTGACAGATAGGTAATTACTGGTCTCTGGTAAATGTTCTTTAAATCTATCTGTATAATTTATAGAGTCAATATATTGTAATGTCTCTAGATGAGACTTGACTGATATGATTTGACTACAGTTCTCTCCGACGCAATCTGAGATAAATCTCGGACATCAAAGCTGATAGATAGGTAATTACTGGTCTCTGGTAAATGTTCTTTACATCTATCTATAATTTATAGAGTCAATATATTGTAATGCCTCTAGATGAGACTTGACTGATATGATTGACTACAGTTCTCTCCGACGCAATCTGAGATAAATCTCGGACATAAAAGCTGACAGTCATAAGGCTTATGTAATTAATTACTGGTTTCTTGTAAATGTTATTTACATCTATCTGTATAATTAACAGTGTCACTGTACTGTAATGCCTCTAGATGAGACTTGACTGATACGATTGACTACAGTTCTCTCCGACGCAATCTCAGATCAATCACGGACGTCAACGCTGACGGACATGAAGTAATTACTGATCTGTGGTTGTAAACCTCCATGAGTTGACGGCCTATGTATACAATACTATGCAATAGGTTTCTGCTGTTTTAAAAATGTTGTATTTTTTGTTTTTGATTAATAATTTTTCACTTATTAAATTTTAAAACAATCTACTATGAGCTTGTATAATGAGTTTGATCAATAACTTCTACTAAATAACTATTACTGCATCCAGCGTAAGTGACTGTTAAATTGAGTACTTTAAATAATTACTATTTACCATGTATAAAACACTCATTTAATTAGGAATATTTAAAACGTACAATGTAAATAGAAATGATACTAATCAATGTGCCACAAACAACTACTTCGAGATCTCATGATATATAATCACTTACTTATTTTACTTGTTATATTTTTTTATATTATCAGTGGTTATAGTATTTTATAGAGGTCAGTTGTTAAATACACACAATGTGGTAGAAAGCTAACATTGAGTTCTCAGCCAATTGTTTACAGATATTTTTCCTGGTCAATATTGACTTTTGGTATTTTCTTGCTTGTTCTTATAGATATATTGGTACAGACTGTTCTCTTAGAACCTTTAAAATATTTTTTATCTCAATAGAAATAGACAATCATTCGCTTTTTTGTTACTTTAAATCAATTGTAGGTGGAATATGAAACCATCCAAATATGGTTTGTAAAATATTAACTAAACTATTTCTTTACATGACTTTTAATATAGTTTATTTATTTAACTATTTATAAGCAATTAAAAGTTATTTGCTTGTTTTTGAAGTTTGCCAAAAAATAACTTTAAATTGATTTTACTATTTTTTTTTTTTTTTTTATTTTCACTGTAAATATGGGTCTTCTTTCCTTATTAGCAAAATGCTTTTGGAATAATGAAAATGTACGCTAATCATGCAAGTCACTGGAAAGACACAAATGCATTATACCTGTTTTTATAACAGTTTACTATAAAAAGTTTAACAACTTATCATTAACATAAGCAGTAAAATATACAGGGTGTCTTACTTGACTGTCAGGTAAAAACAAGGAAATAATACCATATATCATGTGTCTTGTCTCAGTTCGTTTTCTATATGTGTGTGTTTTTTACGAAAATGTAAATATCTCAAACCCGTTTGACATATTTGAGATGAGTCAGTACCACTGTACGCGTATGGGTGGGAGAATGAGTCAGTGCCACTGTGCGTGAATGGGTGGGAGAATGAGTCAGTACCACTGTGCGTGTATGGGTGGGAGAATGAGTCAGTACCACTGTGCGTGTATGGGTGGGAGAATGAGTCAGTACCACTGTGCGTATATGGGTGGGAGAATGAGTCAGTACCACTGTGCGTGTATGGGTAGGAGAATGAGTCATTATCACTGTGCGTGTTTTGGTGAATTCTTACATTCTTACATATGAGACGCCGACACAACATTGTTGGTATTCTAAGGCGAATATGAATGGTTATATGGGTGTAGGATGAGTGTGGATGAGTGTAATCTGGTTACTAACTGATTTTAACTTTTACTCAGAAAGGGTAATTTATTAATAGCCCAACACCCAGGATAGATGAGTTAATACCACTGAACGTGTATTACATAATAGTCATATTTGTATTGTGTAAAATGATAATAAAAAATGCTGGTTTGACTTACTATGTAGTTCATACCAACTCAACAATCCGACACTCTTGAAGTAACTGTATTTTTATTTTTTTTTTTTATCTTAGTGATTACAGCTAAAAATCTATCTAAGATTTATGACCAGTAAAGAGGAGCTTGTAAATTAAAGTAAAATTAGTTTCTAATAAAACTTTAAAAGTTATATATATATGAAAACACATACTTATAGAAGAATAATGAGTGGGAATTGAAGCAAGAGAGTGTGAAGCCCCAAAAAACAAGGGGGAAAAATGGACGGATGAAAGAAAAAATATTTTAGGGTAGAAAACTTTAAAAGTTGTGAAGACAGAAGAAAAGTAAGGTACGTGATACATTTGAGTCTATTCCCATAATGTAAGTAAAGTAAGTAATGCATTGAAAAATAAAAAACATCAAAATGTATATATGTTCTTTTTTATGATTTTGGCTATCTATGTTCCGCATATACTTGATCTTCCTTTCTTCCCATTTTCTCTTCACCCACTCGTCTCTGGTCATCTGTTCACATTCTGTTTGATTGGGGATTTGGCTTATTTTCTTCATAGTTTGTGTTTTCTATTAGTAGCTTTCTTCTGTAATGCCTATTTTATTGGAATCTTCCTTCGCTGTTTTTATCTAACCTACTGTTTTCTTATGTTTATTATAATATAAGATATTTGGTACTTAACAGAAACTCCATATTCTATGATAATTTAATATAGAATTATTATATTTACTTTTAGTACCAGCAATTGAGTAAGTTGAGCAATTTTGACGCAGAGATAAACAAATAAATCTAAAAATGTAATATCCGTATACAAATAATCCGTCTTATACAAATAATATGTTGATGTGACTTGTCCGATACGCTTTAATTATTAACGACACACCTAGGATGTTGATTTATGGAGATGCAACACAGATAACATGAACATTGTTCTATAGAGACTTTAAATTACCAATTAATTCCATTCAACTTTGTCTTATAATTGTCCCTTACATTCTTACATATGAGACGCCGACACAAAGTTGTTAGTATTTTAAGGCGAATATGAATGGTTATATGAGTGTAGGATGAGTGTGAATGAGTGTAGTCTAGTTACTAACTGAGTTCCACTGTTCCTCAGAAAGGGCAATTTATTAATAGCCCAACAGCCAGGGCAACTAAGGGACCTACAGCTTTACGTGGAATCCGAACCACGTAGTGCTGGTCTGATTTTCACCTAATTGACAAGCCTGATACTCAGTTATCTCCCCCACAGAACATCCGCACAATGATTAAGCTATCATCAAGCGGACGCCATGTCGGTATTAAGAGGACCGAGCATCCAACCTATCACCTACAATCTCCCTAACACTTTGTCCTCTAGCAGGTTTTATAAAATTACCAGTACTAAAAGTGAAAGCAGGGGCCAAAAACAAATTTAATTTATTTAAATAATTCAAACGGTGCCTCTCATATCTGTGCCTCTCATAGTAGCAACTTCTAGATACTCACAAGGACAAGTACGGTACGTGTTCTAGTTCTGGACTTGTTCATTGTTGTTATTGACCATTAAGACGCCGATCGTTAAGATTATGAAGGTGAATTAGTGTGTTGAGTGTAACTTTAACTAAGGGTAAGTTCATCACATCATCTAAAGAAGAATGGCACTTTAAAAAGATTGTTTTAAAAATAATTAATTGTCTAAATTAAATAGAGTTTAAAACTTTGCGTGTTTTTAGAGTCCGGGGAAACGGAAGTACAAGATATTCTGCAAACATCGGATAGAAAATAACCTTTATTTTTAAATTTAATAATTTTAACAGGACTCATAGGAGAATATCAACCAGTTCGTGAATAAACCATACACGACGTTCGACTTGGTAAATTCACTCTTTTTCGCGTGTTAAATCTAAAATTACAACTAATTAACCTATGATATTGTAGCTTGACTTATACTAGAAAACATTTTTAAGCTATAGCCTACATGTTGGTGTTTTCAGGTTAGCATGTAGGATTTAATTTATAAGTATTTTTTTTTAGTACAAGCAAAATTACAAAATCATTATTTTATTTGATCAAATACTTGAAAAAGAATTGTGTAATACCAAATTGAAAAGTTTCCTCACGCAATGATGGAAAATGCCCAACGATATCTGTCTATCCTATCAAAATAACATATACAACTGTACGGCTGAGTAGCATTCTCTCGTGACATCTAATCACTCTAGTTGTAGTGTTGTGCCAATTACTATAACAATAATTGGACATAACGTTCCATAATACGACGGCAGTGTAGACAGACGTTAGAACTTTGTTGTGTTTTTCACAAGCTACGTAATCCACAGTAATTAAAGTATGTTAAAGTAATTAAACGTTATTTATAGTGCCAATATTCCAATGCACACAACTTTCCGACCATTTACAATTAGTTAATTACACGTATTAATATTACCTTAGGTAAATGAGAATGAAATGAAATAATGAGAGTTCTGTTTGTGCCTTCCTGATTTCCCTCGGGAACATAGTAAACGCCCTGGATAAACGGCCGTTTTACCATTTAGATTGAAATGAAAGTCTTTCCCAGTACGTTTTGTCTTGATTAATTCTGATTACTGAAGCCGTAAACTTCTATAGTTCTGTTTATTTTTCATATGTGGAGAAAACTAAAAGTCATATATTCAATATTTTTTCAATTTTAAAACGCAACGCCATTAATTCGTCATCACCTTACATAAGCACTTAATTTTATCTAAATATTTTTTTTTTTTATTAGTGGTATGTAATGGGGGAATAATAAAAATCAACAATTGATTTTATATAATACTTTATTTATTTATTTGAAGTAAAAATAGCGTATTTCAGTAGCTATTGGCACATAGATAACTAGTTATTGGCACCCATATTCTTACTATCTTTGAGCTGTTATTAATCACTAATCCTACATAGACTATATGCCTGTGTATATAATAGGCTTGCTAAACTAAACAATTTAAAATATAGAGTGCCAATTTTTAGTTTGTACCAATAATACATAACGTTGCCCTAATTGGCATGCCAATAATACCAATAATTGGCAGTGCCAGCTTATAATTATATCAAAAGTTCCAGTTATTGGCATGCCGATTTTACGAGCTATTTGCACTGCCAGTTAGGCGCCAATAACCAAAAATTAATACAAATCTGAATAATTTGTTGGCAACCCCCTTTAACTCATAATTTTCAGGTAAAGACACGAAATCTGTAAGGTTGTGTGAACAATAGTACGTAATGAATCCATACATAACATTCCCAATACAACAGTATTTACAGAGGGTGAGTAAACTGAAATAGAATGGTTGAATTTACTTATAATTTTTTGCTAAAAAATGAAGCTAAAATTCTTCTAAAATGACCCGTGTTTCTTATAACTTTATATCATCCAAAACAGAAGGTTCCACTACACTGAAACAGACCGCAAGTGATAAGACATAGACTAATGAATATGTCAGTCAAGTTTTTGGTATTTTAGATAGATTTCTTTATTCACAGCAATAATTTAAAAAAAGAGGGTGCCAATGACTAGTGTGTGCCAATAATATCTGACTTTATCCTACTCAGCAGTATGGCCAATTAAATAAGATAGCTATATCATTTTATCTACTTTACACACGCACAAAAAACATGTTCTTGTTTTCACGTCCATTTAACAGATTGTATTTGCCATTATAGTTGTTATTTGAAAAAAATCAGTCTATGTTAATGTATTTCAATCTCAACATTTCGTGAATGAGGAAAATCTTCAACAATATAGCAGTAACAAATCTGTACATAAAGGCAATATAATATCAAATCAATCAAATGCTATCTATTCACAAAATATATTTTAATCACACATTTTTAATAAATCACTTATATTTTTTACATGACTTATTTATAATTGCATAAATATGATCATTCACTATCAACGACAACCAATTATCTATTATGGCAATTAAAATTTACAAACAGTCATTTACTACTTAAAACTAGTTATGAAAATCAATCCGACATTAATAAATAATTAACACAATCAGTTCACTCTTCACACTGGCCAGTTGTAAATTGTCAATCAATTATCAAACTGATCCCCATCAATCAACCAATTATCAAACCCAAACAAATAATTTTGTTGTTTTAATAATATGGTTGGGATTTTTATAGTTAACTAATTAGTTGTGAAATTTATTTAAATAATTTTGTATCTCAATAAATAATCAAAATTATCATTAACTGTTAATAATAAGGTAGTGAATAAAATGTTGAATAGAGTCAGGAATAAAAACATTGGATCTGGTGAAATAAATACAGCTATTCACTTAAATAAGAATTAATTATTATTAAAGTGAAAAATTATATCTTATTTCACCTGATTCTGTACTTTTTATTATGTTCTTATATCATGATCCATTCCTATATTCGCCTTAATTTATCGTTTTTATAATAAAATGAACTTGATACAAAAGTTTTATAAATAGAAAGAATCAGAAAAAAACACGCGTTTTTTTTACAGCTTTAAATTTTACACTGGTTAAATACTTATAATGTCCCTTCTGAGTTTATTTAGCTCTTTGTTAGTAGAGGTTTATATATAAAATATATCTATCAAATACAGCGCAATAATTACTGACTATGTTTTAATAATCACAAAGTTTATCTGAACTGGAATAAAAAAGATAATTTGTTGAGTGTTTAATTGACCGTAATGCCACATTCTTGAAGTACAAAAAAAAATAAGTTATAATGGTTAGCTTTATGAACTCTAAACGTTAAGGCTGTAACGTGTATTTTATGTTTTTCTTTTCTTCTTCAAGGTATAAAATGAGAATGGACATTTACTCCTTGAAGTACTAAAAAGTGTTTATTTGTTTAGTTAGTAAGATGGTTTTAGACACCTGCTACGACGCCAAAATTATCCCAAGTAAAACCGTTAACAAAATTACAAAACTTAAAAGGGCTGCCATTTTTGACTGAGTGAACCTTTTGAAGTTGAATATGTGGCATTATATTTAAAAATTAAAGACCTTTAACATGAGGTGCTACTCGGCCAAGGTTTGCATTTGAAATTGTCACGACTTCCTCAACAGAACGACCCCCCGTTAGGTGAAATAACTGGAAAATGTGTCAAAACGTAGCAAACAATTCCAATGACGAAACACCAAAGTTTCATAGTTATACATTTACTAATAAAGAAATTGTAACAAATTTCTAAGACTTTGGGACACCAGGTATACATAATTCAACGTAGTGCATTCTTAAAAGCAGCACATTTACACATAATTAAATATGTATATTACATGTAATGTAGTCTTGTTACTAGCAGCATTAGCTTATCTTAATAAAATTCAACTGATTAATCTTTTATTAAATCCTCATTTAAACTATTCATTTCAATACTAAATTTTTACAAAATTAAACCAGCAGTCATAATAATGTGTTACATTTGCCAACATATTAGATTTCATCCTAGATAAGGTCAATAATAATTTCCAAAAATGTATTACAGCTTTTTTTTTAAGAACATACTATTCTGAAGTTGACTCAAGCACAACTTTTTATAGCCTCTGAATACATATTTAATAGTATTTCTTGTTTTTTAATACATATAATATCTATTAATTTAATCCAATAAAACAAGTTAGAAGAATGTATCTCATGGGGGGCTAGTTACTCTTATTTTATGATGCATATTAAAATTTGAAATACATCTGATACGAAATATAACCATGAAACGTTCTCAGGTGAAGTAATGTTGAACTGCTAAACACGCGCGTCAGTTACCGATAACTGGCGTGGTCTGGTAGCCAAGCAGGTAAGGAGAGTTAACTGCCACGACTCTTCAAATCTCACTATGGTTTCGGAATGGTCTTACGACAACCGGTCTGCTGATAGTCGCAGGAGTTACAAATAGTTGCAAAGTCAACACCAGGTAGAGGGTCGGAGGCTCGACTGCAACAAAACTACTCATCGCAGAATACTGTTAACAGTAAATTTCACATTTAGCTGTAATATTATTAGTCACTAGTACCTTTTATTTCTTCGAGGAAATGCACAAATATATTACAATACAAATGCAAAATGCACAAATATTATAGTGATCGATTTCGGTGAACCACACTCACCTTCCTCAGACAAGAATGATTCACAAAAGAATGGAAAATGGTGTTCTACAACTCATTTAAAATTTAAAGTGTACTCATTCCAATTACGGGGTCTCGGATGAGTCCCGTATCGTTATTTTTCGTCACTACCTCCCCGTGCCGGGAGTGGGTAGTTTGCGCGCCTACGCCGTTTCTCAGGCTTCCTCTCCGGAATCGAACCCTGATTCCCCGTTACCCGTTACAACCATAGTAGGCTCAGAATCTACCATCGACAGTTGATAAGTCAGACATTTGAAAGATGCGTCGCCGATACTAGGACCTTGCGATCAGCTTAAAGTTATTTAGAGTCACCAAGAAGTGCGGAGCAGAGCCCCGATTGGTTTTGATCTAATAAAAGCGTCCATTCCATCTCTGGTCGGGATTCTGTATGCATGTATTAGCTCTAGAATTACCACAGTTATCCAAGTATTGGAGTTGTAGAACACCATTTTCCATTCTTTTGTGAATCCCTCTGGTCTGAGGAAGTTTAGTGTGGTTCACCGAAATCGATCACCATAATATTTGTGCATTTTGTAATTTTTTTAAATAAATTTGTGTTGTGTGACGTTTACTTCTATTGTATATATACCAACACTTATTATGCTAACTAAAAACTATTTGAAAATATAATTGTAGTGTAAATATATAATCGTTTAACATGTACGAATACTATTGTACGGTGCTTCAAATGTAAACATCGAGATCCAATGATAAATTTATATGCAAATAATTTATACACAACACTTCCAAAACACGCCCAAAAATATTACTTAAATTACATAGTAACGGTTGTATTTTATTCTAACCAACATAGAATGGTGTATACTTCTCCTTGACGTACAAAACTAGTTCACACGATGTACTCCCACAACTTTGCTCTTAGAGAGTTGTGTAGGAAGCGTTTATTAATTTAATGTGATCTAACTTTGTTTTGGAACTAAAATATACCGTTAACAGTCTCTAACTGATGTAACAACACGTTTCAAACTTCGTTTTAATAGTTTAATTTACCTACTACAAATAGTGGGGTAGTTAATAGTAACATAACTTTTCCAAAAGTTGTATGTTTTACCCTAATTTATAGATTTGATATAAATTTGTTCCTACTTCTGAAAACCATTTAGAAAATCCTACAACAAACTGTTTATTATTTACATGTCGTGTATTGTTTACAATAGAGTTTTACGATTCAATATTAATTGTGTTTAGTAATTTTAATATAATTATTAATTATTATACTAATGGCTTGTTGGGGCAAAGCCCCTATATAAATAGCATTAAAATGTTGCTGTTAAATATTTAATGTTTAATATTTAATTATTTATAGTTTTGTCAAACTCATCATCGTATATACAGATTAATCAGGTATTATTGCTGTGTTAAAACGTCTCTGTGTGTAAAGAGTGTTTATTTCATTGTTTTGGTCAACTGTAATTTCAATAAACAATTAAATTTAATTCCGTATGAGGATTTTACTCTACTAAAAACAAAGTTGCCCATATATAAACACCAGCTTCTAAGGGTTTGGCCTTGTGCCTTGTTAATTAGAGTATAAATCATAAACAGGTGGAATATTTAATTTGTCTTATTTACAGCTGGACTCAATAAATCAAAACAAAATTTAGAAATCCTCTTCACATAAGATTAACATGGGCACTTTGAAGCCAATGGGGCGGAGCACTAAAGGCGAATCGCAAAACTTTTATTTTTCCCACCATCTACAATATCAGAGCTTTAAAATGAGCCATTTCCGAAGGCCTTAGATTGAGTGTAGAGCTTGGAATTTTGACAAAACCGATTCTACTTTCGAAATTAAATATATACAGATAAAAACTGTATTATAAACAATTAGGTCACTCAACTTTCACCTGTGTTCACGAAGTACAGTTAGCATTCAATTGAAAACCTGTATTGTAATAAATCAGGTGATTCAGCTTTTATTTTAGTAAACAGCTGGCATCAAATGGAAGATGCATAGAACATTTATTTAAACTGATCTCTAAGAGTAAAAAATTATTTGCTGAACTTTCGAGTTTTCAGTATTTCTTGTTAATAACAGTTTAAAGCTATGTTACATAATTAACAAATCGTTTCATTCAATTTTGTTAGCACTTGTAAAATACTATGTTATTAAACTTGAAAAACTTTTATTTTAACATGTAACTAGATTAAGAAAAATTTCACAGCTTTTTTATTCCTTGAGCGATTTCAAAAAATGATGTATTGGTTGTTTTATAAAAACTTAATGAAATTGTATGATGATAGTGAAATTAATACAAAGTTTACTTTTTAAGGGGTGCAAATAAAAACCTTTAACAACCCAACATTTTGAATTTTTCTGAACGAAAAAATGTAATTTTTTATTAAAGGTTTTTACTAGTAAAGCACATGTTGAAGATGTCAACTATGTTCCTTTCATGATTGCTTAGAACAAAGTTATAATGTAAACAACACAAACAGACAGACGATGAATTTTAGGAGTCTTTTATTTGTTTTGATCCCAAGAACAACCTCCTGAAGTTATTTCGGAGTATTTCAGTTACAACGTGTATTTTTTTATGTTTGAAATAAGTATCAAACATAAATTAATTCATTATTTTCACTCAGAGTTTGGTACTACAACGAAATATATAGTGATTAGTCAGCATTATATAATGTTTGGCGCCAACAACCCTTTAAATAAATTATGTTCAATGTAGGAAAAGGTTTTAAAATGACAAAACTATTCAATTTTTAAATTGAGTATGCATACAAAGAATCCTTATATATTCTAAAAGAATTGATTAATGAAAACCCCTTTATTTTAGTGGAGAAGTTAGGTATATACAGTCCTCTCTTCCATTTAACCACATAAACACGTAACAAAAACAATAAATATTTTAATTAATATATAACATTAAACAATACAAAATACGAATATCAAATTGATTTTGAAATTGATGATTTCAATTTTTTTCAATCAATTCAATTGTTGAATCAATTCAAAAGTGTTTGATTTCAAAATTTTCAATCAATTTGATTTTCAAATTGATTGAAAATTTAAAAGAACTGTACAACTGTAATCTTATATGCACTAGTACATTCTAAGACCATACATACATATGTGAAAAAACCCCAAACCTATTATAAAATATATTTTAAGTATATATAAACTACACTTTGAGAAATAAAATAACATTCGAATCTATACAACACTATGTGTACACTATCATAAATACTATTTTTCTAGAAAATCAATTTATTTTACTCCTACCACTGTTAAAAATTGTTGTCTCTCTACAATGGGAAATTATATTAAAGTTTGTAGATACTGAAAATAAATTTGTATTCGTTATTGTGTAAACACGCATCCTCTACATTATAATTATTTACGTAATTTGCAAATATATAACGGCGCTTCACCGTGATTCGGATACATGGAGGTACTGCTGTAATTGCCTCATTTTTGGTGAAGGCGCTTCATACGCTTTCATTTAATTCTTGAGTACGTGGAGCCTGTCCGCATTCAACGCTGTGAAAGCCTTTATATCCATTGCCATAAACTACTACCATATCTCTAGAAAACATACTATAGTTACTTATACTATTGTTTTTTATAATAAAGTATGCGAATTTTTTAGGTCAGTATGAATGACGAATGAAAACAGAGGCAATTCTCTTTTTGGCAATGAGTTTGAAGATTATCAAATGTTCCATCAGTTGCAGTTTTTCAATTATTCTGTTTATAAGTTTAGCCCAACTGATCGTACACAATTCTATATCTTTGAGGTAATGTTAAAACCAGGTCACAGTTACAATTGCTACTTTTATCCTTAAACAAGGAAGTGACAAATTACTTTTATAAACTCTAAAAGCCTGCAATTGAATAGACTATTCTTGTAATTATATGCGTCAAAAATTTTTGCTAAATAATATGAGAGCATGCTAAAGAATGATTTATCTAGATTTGGACTATATTGATATGCACTCGTTTTTTTTAATGGAAAATATATTTTTAACTATCGATATCGTATTTTAATCCATAGTTATTAGTAATAGTAACTCCATCTACGTGAGGAAGGGTAAATTTAAACTCTGTTAACAAGTACGATAGGAGTTGTCCTTGTATACATGACCCACCCATATAGGTACAGTAATAATGGCCCTACGCCCAACTTTACACGACAGTGATAATGGCCCACCCACCCTTCCATTTACGCACAGTACTGATGAAACCTGTTCACCTACCCACACACTGTTCAGTGGTGATGGCTTATTTTATCAAAAATTATAATGTACTATTTAATTTTTTAAACATTAATTCGAAAGTGCCATTTGCAAAGTAAATTTAAACGTGAGGATCCATATAAAACGAAATGTTACTACAAGTCTTTATTTTATATTACAGACTCAACTAATTGGAGAGGTTCGTCATTGATTGAAAAGTATAAATCTATGTTTGACAACTTAAGTCTTAGTAATTGACCTTTGATTGAATTGCAAGAGCTCGTAAAATACTTCAGAATGCTCTCTCTTTATCATTTTATTGACGATTCATTAAACTTAGAGTACTAAATCCACATAAAGAGTCTCTTTTCCTCCCTTATTCCTGAGGGAGGTTAACTATTCCAGTGAATTCGTTTACCCTATTTACTATTAGTCAATCATGTGGCTTGGCAAATGTATATTTAATATTTGTTATTGACATTCATATCAATTATCCTCTTTTAGGATAACTGCTTATTATATTAATTTTTGAAGTAGTTACCTATATGATTTGTGAGGGTTTATGGTTGATAGTTAGCAATTTGTAATGATAATTCTTTTATGACAATTTTATGATTCTGGATGTTAATGCTGGTGTGTACAGTGATGAAAAATTCATGTTATGGAAAAAATATTGAACATTCGATTTTTTCTTATTGTAGTACTAACAAACAACTATTTATTTTTCTTTTTTTATAAAGCCTTAGCTTTCAAAATATTATGTATTATATGACCGTCTTGTAGGCCCACCTTTCTTCTTGTTCCTCTGAATAGTGTTATCTCTACTGAGTCTCTGCTCTGTATATACAACATTTCGACACAACTGGTGCAGTGTTGTAACCCAACTACTTAGCGACAAAGTGTTATGGGTATTGTAGGCGATAGGTTCTACGTCAGGTCCTCTTCATGCCGAAACGGCGTTCGCTCAATGGTTGCCATCGACGTGGACACTACTAGAGAAGCCTGAGGTGTTCATGTTGGGGGAAAGTCAAGGTACAGATGTTTGGTGGTGAAAAGATCTGAGTACCTGGCTTGTCAGTTAGCTAAAAATTAAACTATTACCACGTGGTTTGGATCCCACATAAAGATTTAGGTCTCTTAGTTGCCAAGGCATTAGTCTTTTAATAAATGGCTCTTTCTAAGGAACAGTTGAACTTAGTTCGTAACAGTGACTACACTTGTACGTATTCACTCTTCACACCAGCGAGCACAAAATATAAATTTCTTCCGTGCTCGCTGTTTCACACTCATTCACCATCTTTACTATCGGCATCTTAATATTGAATGGTTACAAACCACGTTAGCCATCCTCATACCAGGGTGATTCATAAGGAAAGTGAATTGTTATTACCATATACGATGATTGCAAATAACTGTTGTGCAAGTGAACCATATTTGGACAATAAACCATTTGGAGAAGTTCTGCAAAGTTAAAGTGGATGGTTACACTTAACCTAATGGATTAATCCAGTCCACTGTATTCCCTTAGAACTTAGAAACTATTAAAAAAGGACCCCCCCCCACCCAACTTGGATACTAGTGATATCTTATAAAATCAAAGGACTTTATATTAGCAGCCGTTTAACTACGATATCAAATAATTTCTCAAGAGGTAACTATTTGTAATTAATCATTTTGTAACCACAATATGTAACAATCACTAAATTAATTCAGTACTTTAATTAATTGTTCCATTTTAACATAAAATAATTTACATATATATCAGTAAAGAGCAAAAATTATATCACGTTCCATACAAAATTAGAATCACTTATTTAACGAGAGGCCAATATACTCTTTAACCTTACTCTACCCATTCCCCACATACTGTTGATATGTACCAGAAAATTATCATATGGAGGAAGAGGAAGAACCAGTACAGTACAAGGTAATTTATTACTAATAACAGTCAAGGCCAAAAATCTAACCTGCGCTATCTCTAACTCAGGACTAAAGTCCTTTGTTGTTTTATCAAAGTTATTCTTATATTTTACTGTTTTTAAGTACTTTATTCTTGACTATTCATTTAGAATTCCAAGGAGCTGACCATTTGCTTCTACGTTTTTCTTTCCTGTGTAACTCATTTTTATCATTAATAAAGATTTATATGAATAAGACATGTTTTAATTGTTTCAAATTTTAAACGTTTTATAAGCAAATAGAACAATAACTAGATTGCTAATACATTATAAGACAGCTCAATTAGTGTTGTTACTAAACCAATATTATCTTCTGACAATTAACTACAGACGCGCAAGGTAAATGTTATAACCGGAACAATCAAAGAGGAAAAGTACCCGAATATGTTCGTTGAAACATTTATTCCAGTTTAAGCCGTAGATTAAAATAAAACCCAGTTCTTATTCTTCCATTTACGAGTATCTACTCTGATTCTCTCATTGTGATTTGATTCTCTCTGTTTACATTGTTACACGTTAGGCTACAATAACGAAGGGGCTGTAAACAACAAAGTGGCCACGTCAGGCAATCAAGTTCCCACCAACACAGCGTCATCAGCCCACTACACTCCGATCATCGGTTCACATGATCATATTACGTTTATAGTTAGCCTATATTACTGGAGATATAAACAGCAAAGTGGCCACGTCAGGCAATCACAATTCCACCAACTCAGCGTCATTAGCCCACTACACTCTGATCACCTGTTCACATGATCATATTATGTTTATAGTTAGCCTATATACTGGATATGTAAACAAAAAAGTGACCACGTCAAGGAATCACGTTCCCACAACCGCAACGTCATCAGCCCACTACACTCTGATCACCTGTTCACATGGTCATATTACGTTTATAGTTACCCTATATTCCTCGAGTTATAAACTGTAAAGTGGCCACGTCAGGTAATTACGTTCCCGCCAGTTCAGCATCGCCAGCCCACTACTCTCTGACCAGCAGTTTACCTGACTACATATTAAGTATATAGTTAACCTATATTCCTCGAGGTATAAACTGTAAAGTGGCCACGTCAAGTAATTTCGTTCCCACCAGTACAGCATCGCAAGCCCACTACAATCAACCAGCAGTTTACCTGACTACATATTAAGTATATAGTTAACTTATATTCCTCGAGTTATAAACTGTAAATTGGCTACGTTAGGCAATCACGTTCCAGCCATTTCAGCATCGCCAGCCCACTACACTCTGACCAGCAGTTTACCTGACAACATATTAAGTACATAGTTAAACTATATTCCTTGAGTTATAAACTGTAAAGTGGCCACGTCAGGCAATCACGTTCCCGCCAGTTCAGCATCGCCAGCCCACTACACTCTGACCAGCAGTTTACCTGACCACATATAAGTACATAGTTAACCTATATTCCTCGAGTTATAAACTGTAAAGTGGCCACGTCAGGCAATCACGTTCCCGCCAGTTCAGCATCGCCAGCCCACTACACTCTGACCAGCAGTTTACCTGACCACATATAAGTACATAGTTAACCTATATTCCTCGAGTTATAAACTGTAAAGTGGCCACGTCAGGCAATCACGTTCCCGCCAGTTCAGCATCGCCAGCCCACTACACTCTGACCAGCAGTTTACCTGACCACATATAAGTACATAGTTAACCTATATTCCTCGAGTTATAAACTGTAAAGTGGCCACGTCAGGCAATCACGTTCCCGCCAGTTCAGCATCGCCAGCCCACTACACTCTGACCAGCAGTTTATTTGACCACATATAAGTACATAGTTAACCTATATTCCTCGAGTTATAAACTGTAAAGTGGCCACGTTAGGCAATCACGTTCCCGCCAGTTCAGCATCGCAAGCCCACTAAACTCTGACCAGCAGTTTATTTGACCACATATAAGTACATAGTTAACCTATATTCCTCGAGTTATAAACTGTAAAGTGGCCACGTTAGGCAATCACGTTCCCGCCAGTTCAGCATCGCCAGCCCACTACACTCTGACCAGCAGTTTACATGACCACATATAAGTACATAGTTAACCTATATTCCTCGAGTTATAAACTGTTAAGTGGCCACGTCAGGCAATCACGTTCCCACCAGTTCAGCATCGCCAGCTTATAACCTTTTAATAAATTGTTAAAACTACCTCTTATAATGTAAACTAAGTTGGCACCATTTAAAAGTAATATACTGTTTTTGGCGAACTAGTGTTATTTATTTTACTCGAGACTATAGATGATTTTTATGATATTAATCGAGACATATTTAGTAAATCTTAATATTTGAGCTTTTTAACGTATATAAAAATCTTACTGCAGAACTGTCAAATAAAAACATTATAATATTCATTTCAAAATATAAATAATTATATTATTTCAATTTTAACTTAAATTGCTAAATTTATTTAATTGTTTGAGTGTCAGGTTTGTATATTTTTGAAAATGTAAAAATTAACATTTTTTAAATTTTTTTAATTTTCTAAATTCTACAAGTCATACGTCTAAACATTAGTCCATTTCACTAATTTTTACATACCAAAACCATTTTACCACTGTACCCACATGAATGGGTGGGAGGAGAGGCCATATACGTATGGTTGGGTATTGTAGACTATTCCAAACATCTGTAACAGAAGAACGATTCATACAAGTACATATTTTATGATAATTGTGGTAGTTTTCTAAGGATATAGAAAATTAAATAAAAATAAAAATTAATGCATGTTAAAAAGAAAACAATAGACAGCAGAAATGTTTAAAACAACGCTTATTACTACTGAGGGAAAACAATGGTGCTATTTTATAAATATAACATGGGCAACATTGCTAAAAACAAATTTTTAAACACATAGATATACATTTTTCGTACCAAACAAAAGTCAGGGCTACACAAAATTGTATGTAATAATTGTGACAAACTTATACCAACAAAAAAATTTTCAATAATCATTCATATAACACATCTCGCTTATAAAATTTTACTATGAAGAAAAAACTGCATTTCCGACAAGTTTATCAACACAGGATGTAGTATTGATTTAATACTACAACAGCAATGGTTCAGAAAATTAATGATTATGATATTTTTAAAGAAACAAAACAAAACTATAATCAAGAAAATAAAGGCATTTGTTACCTAAAATACCATATTATTGTTTGAGCTGAAGTGGTATTTATAATTAATTACAGCTACTTATAATTAATTACAGGTTGTAACTTTGTTTAATTAATGTAATAGGCTTAATAAAAGTAGGCTAAAACTACTGTCCTTGTATTTCATATTACTTACTTCGTAATGTGATTTTACAAAATAATATTTTGATTGACTTTTATTAAGTTCTACCTCAAATATTAATGATCAAGTATAGGTAATGTTTTATAATCGTATATGTTTTTAATCATTTAACTGGAAATCCGTTGATTTAGAGACAAATTAAAATTATTTGATGTATCAAAACACAATTTAAATTATATGTCCAAAGCTGTCGCACATTTAGTAAAATTGTGTAGTTCTCTAAACAATAAAAACACCTTTTACCAATTAATTCAAGGTTTTTTCATTTACTCTGTACGTTTAAAATGTAGTAGACATATTTGATACGTAAAAAAGTTAAGATAGTTGTTTTTAAAATGCCTACCATATATTTTCAAATTATTAAATTTTCAATAAAACCAAAAAATTTTAATTTCAACTTCTAATTTATTGGTTTTTATTGAACACTTAATAGAAATTAAAATGTATTTTTTTATTAAAAATTTTATAATTTTAATATATAAAGTAACCAATATCAACTCTATCTCAACTTCCCTAATATATAATTTAAATAAGTATATTTTTATGGTAGTAATATTATATCTTTAGAGAATATCCCGTCAACAAAAGTAACGTCTTGCCTCCACAAGTAAGTACGGGGTAAATCTCCCGTTTTTACAGGACCTTAAAGACCTGTTGTTTGTCACTTTAAAGTAAATTGGTTTTAAAGTTGTATCAGGTTTATTTACAGCAACAGTTGGAACTGACACTTGGGTAATAGATTTCATAATAATATTGGATTACTATATAAAGTGTACGATAAAGGATCTTTTATTCGAGATATTCTTAAATATTGAGTGCATTAAGAACAAGATAAAATTTAAATTAGGTTTTATTTATAAACTAATAGATACTTTGAGTATTTAACTGACATTTGATTGCTATGTTATATTTAGAATAAGGAACATGTTTAACTTTGAATTTGGGAACAACATTGATCTTATATACAAATAGATTTCCCATCCAATGTTAAATTTTGAGTCTAAAAATATCAGCTGCTTTTGTGGTCTGTTGTGGAGCGCTAGTGTAGTCCTATGTAAATGTAATGCAGTTTAAACCAGCTTTGGTTGCGGGCCTCACTAACTAACAAAATTACAGGCACAAATATTCCCTAGATGGAATATATATTGTAAGGGTATAAGTCAGTCTTTTATTAGGCCTTAATTTAACAAACATTGTTGCATTTACTACATTAATAACTGTAGTATATGTTTTAATTTATGTTTTTTGTCACCTGATCCAGTGAAGAGTCAGAGAACCCATCACCAATACACTCATGGACACTGTAGTAGCACGGGGCCAAAGTAATATCCTTTAACTGTTTTTTAACTTCAGTGGGTATGACTCCAGCTTCAACTTGTTTGGATGAGAGTTGAATAACTATATTCCATTGTAGAATAGGTGGCTTTTGAAAAATTAAGCAGAATGTGATGGTATATTTATATCCAAACTGTTGCGTAGCGCATAGTGGTGAGTGTTCGTATAGTGGTGAGTGTTCGTATAGTGGTGAGTGTTCGTATAGTGGTGAGTGTTCGTATAGTGGTGAGTGTTCGTATAGTGGTGAGTGTTCGTATAGTGGTGAGTGTTCGTATAGTGGTGAGTGTTCGTATAGCGGTGAGTGTTCGTATAGTGGTGAGTGTTCGTATAGTGGTGAGTGTTCGTATAGTGGTGAGTGTTCGTTTGGTGGTGAGTGTTCGTATGGTGGTGAGTGTTCGTATAGTGGTGAGTGTTCGTATAGTGGTGAGTGTTCGTATAGTGGTGAGTGTTCGTATAGTGGTGAGTGTTCGTATAGTGGTGAGTTTTCGTATAGTAGTGAGTGTTCGTATAGTGGTGAGTGTTCGTATAGTGGTGAGTGTTCGTATAGTGGTGAGTGTTCATATAGTGGTGAGTTTTCGTATAGTAGTGAGTGTTCGTATAGTGGTGAGTGTTCGTATAGTGGTGAGTGTTCGTATAGTGGTGAGTGTTCGTATAGTGGTGAGTGTTCATATAGTGGTGAGTGTTCGTATAGTGGTGAGTGTTCGTATAGTGGTGAGTGTTCATATAGTGGTGAGTGTTCGTATAGTGGTGAGTGTTCGTATAGTGGTGAGTGTTCGTATAGTGGTGAGTGTTCGTATAGTGGTGAGTGTTCGTATCAAGTCTGAAACAAAGGAGATTCGTGAATATTACTAGAGTTGAGTGTAACCTGATAAATAACGTAGCATTCAACCATTCATTTGTTGTATTTAGTATATGACTGAAGGTATAGACAAAGACAAACGTACCTAAAATGACACGTGGTTATCTATTCCCTAATCTAAAAACCATCAATCTAATGGTCAAGTGTACGTGAGGACTGTGTAGTCCTAACCTCACCATTTGTATATACAATAAATGTATATTTCATTTCATTTCTTTCTAAATACTTAGTACCCCACTATTACAATAGCTAGCAACATGAAAGATATAAAACTACATATAACGTTAAGAAAACATCGATACAAATGGACCATCTTTGTTCAGTTCTGTACAATGGACCGACACTTACACCCTTTGTTCAGTTCTGGTGTTTACTGTCTAAGTTCCCTAAACTCCCCCCTCACTCTACGATATCATCTTTTTCAGTTTTTGTTATGTGCATATGTGGTCCAACAATATCTGATTGTAATTTCATATTCATTATTTGTAGAAGAAATCTTATTATAATATTGTTTTATTTTTGACTTAGTAAACATTTGTTTTTCTCCACACAATAAAAAACTTAAGTTAATTTTAAATTTAACATAGTTAATACAAACAAATAAAACAGATATTTCTTGTCTCTTATAAATGTTTTAAATTTGTATATCAAATCTTTCAGTAATTCCATCATTTATTATATCTGTTGTTATATTCATCTTGCTTCTTCACAATATGCCAAATGTTTGTAAATATCTATTTCTGCAATATTCATTCCATCGTCAAATCTAAGTTCTTGATAGCTTATTTATAATAATTTTGTGGAAACTCATTTTGGTTTTAGTAATAAATCTCCTTTCAGGCTCAAATGTTTACACTTACGTACATATTTATTGCAAATGGCATAGTACTGTCCAACAAGAACATAATAAATGCAAATACAAGAGTTTTTTATATATACTTCCTTACTTAAGACGATGATCATTAATAATGAAAACATTACACTTGTAGAAATAATGAACTAAGCATACCTTTCTAGAAAAAATAAATTGTTAATTTTAGGATTGAGTTTAAACGTATTTAAAGTATATTAAAAAGTCAATATTTTGAGTTAGGATATTTGTTGCCAAGGAGACAACATGTGAAAAGTCACATCCAATATCTATACCCCATGGAAATCTTGAATGTCTTTGTTTTCTCACATTGACGGAGTTTTGGAAAATTAGAAACGTTGGAATTACTTTATTGGGTTACTGATTTGTTTTTTTCTGTTCCATTACTTTTTCCTATGAGTTATCATGGCCATAAAAGATATATTAAGTACCCTTTTGAAATGTTTATTACAAAAAACATGAGATATTTATAAGAGGGTATTAAATGGAGTGTGGCAGAATATAATAGACTAACTTATTTCATGAATTGTGCATTTTATGTGGCTAAGTAACAAATCACTTTCAGTGAAGTTCAATTTTAACTACAATCGGTTCTTATCAGTGAAACAATCTAGACACATATATTACATAAACTGTATCAACTGCTTGAATACGTGATATTAGGATTAAATCTAGTAATTTTAACATAATAAAAATATTTATTATTCTTTTATTCTTAAATTAACTTAAATTAACTGAGTTTGGCAATGTGGTGTTCAGTTACAACAACAAACTAATAAGTGACCAAGTAAGACGGTGAGACTTAATAATTTTGTGAGTATTATATGTTATAACCATCAGAAAAATTCATTAATTATGCCTAGTTGCATAATATAGCATTCAGCCTCCAGGGGACCCAGAATCCTGGGGGAGGGGTGTGTTCTGGTTTTTATATAACTTTCTTCCTGTTCTATTCTGTCTGCATGACAGTTAATTTAACATTGACATTTTTGCAGATTATATTCTACCAATAAATGTATACTTTGAATTCAAAATGTATGTTTACTGGAAAGTAAAATGCTTACCTCTGTAAAAATGTGTGTTCTAAGTGATTTAAATGTATTCGTCTATTTTATCAAGTATACTTAACTAACCAAATATAGGAGTGTTTTAGGTTACATATTATATATATGACTATGATTATAACTTATCGTGCTGCAATGCATTTCTTATTTTCAACGATCGAGATGGTCTCTCAACTTAAAATACAAAGCCCTAACTCAAATAATCTTGTATTAAGGTTATTTTTTCATAAGAATGGACACTTAAGTTCAAGAGAGTTACGTTTGGCCCTTATGTGTAATCTATAATTATATGATTACACTTAATAAAGTTTTAGGCATCACGTGATAACTATATAACTAAATGGCGCACCACACAATCCAACTAACGATGTCAAAATGTGCTAATGTTTATTTATTGAATTTCCTTACATGACTTCAGAGCGCTCTTGTAGCAAATACTGGAACTAGAGGATTTTGGAAATGCAACAACCGATGGAGTGGCTATGCAAGTGAGGGACAATCATAGAAACGCTTTTAAACCTTGAATTTATGCCACGTTTCAGTTTTATAGCCTACTAGTTTGATACCATGAATGTGAGTATGAGTATTATATTATTATGGGGACTATTTTGTTTTCTATTGTTTAAAGCTTGTTCTTATCGCGTTATTTTCATTTTGTTCTTCAGTATTATTGTTTGAACCAATTAAAAATGTATCTCCGAGTGGATTACTGCCTTAACAAGTAATTGTGTATGTCATAAGTAATACGCAGTACCATTGGCAACACCGCACGTCAGAACTTCACTTAAATTCGGCTAAGCGCGCTGCTCATGTCGAATCGGAGGATTCATTAAATATAGTATAAACATTTTCTAAAATTAGGTCTCATTTTAACAGAAGGTGTAAACTCAACTTGTTGGACAGCATGGCCAAGTAAATGGATCTTGCTGGAATAAAATGTTTAACCTCGTAACAACATCTGCAGTTTGCTTCCATTTTTCTATATTGACTTCCATACTACGAAAAATGTCATGTTTGAAGTATCTTTCTAGAAGTAAGAAGTTACAGCCTTCGAATTGACTAACAATCATGTTAGTCCAAAGTATCAACAGGTAAATTATTTGGTTTGTCATGATTATTATTATTGAAAGATCTCTAGCCTCAATTATGTATTGCCCTAATCAATTCAGTTGCCATCTCAAAATCGTCTACAACCAATCTAAACGAATGGCCTTACTATACAGATTAACTATTTCAACATCTATTCTTAAAATTCAATAGTTATTTAGGTATTTTTATCAGTTTCTTTTATCATTTTCTTAAAAATCCAACACATCTATAATATATGACCGTACGTGTATGAATGGGTAGGTGGGTAATATCACCGTACGTGTATGGGTGGGTGGGTATATATCACCGTACGTGTATGGGTGGGTGGGTGGGTGGGTCAATATCACCGTACATGTATGGGTGGGTAGGTGGGTCAATATCACCGTACGTGTAATCTGTGTGAAAAGGTCTTCTAAAATATTTAGGAAGTGTCGAATAAAGATAAGGTGAATAAATGATAATTACCTGTACAATCATACGTTCAGCACAATATTGGATGTTATCACCTCTGTTTCCTCGTTTATATAATTGTTATATGATGAATCCAAATAAAATTTTTTTATTACATTTTATAGCATCAGAAGAAATCCTCTATTTTTTTCCTTCAGTACAAGACAGTTAGGTTCATATGTTTTCATTTTTGACCCTATTGTCTGTCAAAGTAATAGAGTTCTTAGGCAATTGTAATCCGATATGTTTGTACTGAAGCATAATTTAAGCTATTAAACTGTCAGTATAATACTTATGATATGCAGTTTAAATATTATTTTTTAATATAATATTACAAAATGATTCCTCATATTGAACAATAATTTTTCTTAACAGTTTCAAAAATGTTTTTTTATATTTTAAATTAATTATTATATGGACTATTAAGAAACCAATAATTAATCTATTGATAGTAAAGAAAATAAAGTATAACTAACTTCTGCTTTTGAGTGATCAAGTTAGTAAGAGATGTCCAAGCCAACTACTAAGTAACGGTATGATCAACATGAATATTCATTCAATTTACTGTCAAAGACCTCAACTACTTTGGGTTTGCTGTCAATGACGCCTACTACATCCTAGCTTTGACATACCCTCCCCCCCCCCAGCATAAGAATAAATGTGCAACATGTAGTAAATAACTTACTTTCTATACTTATCACAAGTTTAGTAATCAATTTACCATTACATGGAAACTCGTAATATTATCAGTACTTAATAACTCTCAATTTCTATTTTAGGATAATTAACCTGTTTTAATAGACTTATTTTTTAAATAGATATAGCAAACATTACTTAGCTAACACGTCGTACTTCAGCTATTTACAGCACACTGCTGTTCTATTGCGAAACATTTCATTGCATATAAACTACATATTTTTGCACAGAATTATTTACAAGGAAGTATTACGTAACTAATTCATTATTTTTGGTTATGGCAAATACAAACATATATGTGTAAAATTCAAGGAATTTGTGTAAATGATCTGAAATTTGAACTCTACTTGGCCGTCAATTTTTATGATTCAACTTTTAAGATGTCATTATATAGAGTGTTGAACTTCTCAGTTTGTATAGTAACTAACATTGATAATAGAGTGATTATAATTATGCAGAATAGTTACTAGTCGACAATAATGTAAATTAAAATGCAAGGGTGTATTTTCTCACACATCTGTATGTGGTGACATTAATCCTAGTCTAACGAAATTCCCTTCTAGCAATTTTCTTTGTACTAAATTGGGTTTGCTTTAAGGCACTAATGGCGCAGTGTTGTAAACCAGCTACTTTGGGACAAAGTGTTTGGGAGATTGTAGGTGATACGTTCTATGCTCGGTTCTCTTAATACCGACATGGAGTCCGCTCCATGGTTGTCATCAACGTAGAGAAGTCTAGAGTGTCCGTGTTGAATGGTAGTCAAGGTTCAGATGTTGTGTAGGGAAGAGAACTGAGTGTTAGACTTATCAGTTAGCTGAAAATCAGACCAACACTACGTGGTTCGGATTCCACGTAAAGCTGTAGGTCTCATAGTTGCCCTGGCTATTGGGCTATTAATAAATAGTTCTTTCTGAGCTAATTCGAACTCAGATAATAGCAATCACTACACTCGTTCTTCTACACTCATTCACTCCTCATATTGGCCCATATCTCTATGATCGGCGTCTTAGAGATGAATAATGAATAATAATGAATGAATAATGACACAGATATAAGAAATAGGAATCACTTTCATGCTAAAAACATTTAATCATTACGCTTTTGTCAGATGACATTGTAACTGTAAAATAAAAAGTAAAATTTGTCATTACCATATGAGCTTAAGTGATAAGCCTAAATAAAAACATTCCCAACACAAAATATATTCATAGGAACTCGTATAAATTCAAAATTTCGGAATTTCAAAATGAAATATTCTTTTCAAATAAATAATTTACTCTAGACAGTAAAACGTGATTTTTTATAATGGCTGTGTGTGTAATATCATATATAAAGTACATCAATTAGCAAACTTGTAATTAATAAGATAAAATAATAAATTAGTTAAGATACCAGTAAAAATCCGTTACTATATTGTCAATTATAGTAAACTACCTCGTAATCTGGCTGTGACCAATATTTTTTTGTGTTTTATATTACATTTCTTTTATAATATACTAGAAACATTAAAATTTTGAAACAGGCAAACTGAAGTGGCTTAGGAGTGAATATATTGCATATTCGCTCAGTACTTTATAAGAATAAACGAGTCATAAATAATGTTCGTAAATAAAAATATATTAAATTTTAAAAGGGATCAGCTTTTAAATGTTAGTATATTTCATTTGCCTTTGGACTATTAATTAATGAAAATTTCTAAGGAAAAGTCGGCCTTAGTTTGTAACAATAACTACATTCACTCATGTACACTCATCAAAAATTCGAAATCCAAATTTGCCCCAAACTTAATGATCAGCGTATAAAGTACCTTACAAAATAGTAATTAAATACATCACCTTAATTTTCATTTCTCAAAATTTAATTTACATACACTCGAGTTAACCAAGAAGTTATTAAAAGTTGATCGTCAATCATAAATCAAATAGCTTTAGATCTGACTTCACTAATCTCTTGAAAAATATTTTCAAGTTTACCTCAATGTAAACTCTAACCATAGCAAAATTACATAACATTAAAATTCCAATTAGTTATGAAAAAAATGTTAGGCCTTACAATTTGTTTAGTATTTTATGACTACCCATAACTAATTTACTATATACTACTTTTATATATTAAGTAATCATTTACCTCACTTTGTAAACTTTACGAGTGTTAATATAGTAATTTAATTTAGGGTATTGCAAATTTTCTTCAAACATCATTACGTTTAATACGTAATATTTTTTTTAAGTTGAGAAAAAACAAATTCGTAAATTATATAAGTTTTCAATTGAAAATTACAATATTACTCATATTTAAAAATAAACAATCACTCGGCGACTTCAAGTTTAGTGGAAGTTGAATTGAAACTCAATGTCTGGTGTAATAGAGATTAATTGTAGTTTGAATTGTTGAGCCTTTGACACCAAATTGAATATTGATCCCATCTGATCCTGTTTCTATCCCGCCTGTTTGTTTTCCATGGACTGTACCTCGAAGTAAACTCTCCTCTCTATTCCACTGTTTACCGATAACGGGTTCAATAGATTTTCCACCTTATACGTTATCAATAAATTTAATGAGTACATCTTGTTACATGTGATCAAACTCTACTTAATAAAGATAGCAAGGGGATTTTATTTCATATGTTAATAACTACAACTTCGGAATTGTTGAATCAATTTCAAACTGGAGTTGGTAGCTGCAATTACTGAAGTTATAAATCGTGATTGACACTAGATAAATCGTGTGATTGCGTGGAGTCTATCCAAATAATGGATCACATAGTTACAGAGTGCCCTCTGCGTTCTTTTAAGGAGGGATTAGCCATCATGAACAGAATCAGTGAGGCAGGTCTTAAATGGCTCGTTGGATATGACTTAGCTTAGTGACAGGAGATCACTTTAAACCTTAAAAGTTTTCTTTTTTATTCATTTAATAAAAACATGACTTTTGGATCTTTATCCTAATTATATATCGCAGCTTTTTAAAACTAACAAGTGGTAGCTGACAGTAAACCATGCTATATATATAAAGTTAAAAATTAGGGCTACTTACGTATTTTTAGGATGTTATAAAATTTAAACTGAGTACCCTTAACATTTTTATTAAAATTAACACTTGAAAGGACCGTTAAGTTGAAACATGTTGTGTGAAATAATTTTAATAAAAATTTTATTAAAAAAAATGTCCGACCATTTCCGTGTAAAGAGACTTGGCTGTCTTGATTTGTTCGATCGGAAACTCATTATAACCTTGAAATTCTGTACACAGTAACTGTATGAAACTATCCGTAATTTTTAGACTTTTAGAATTAGGATATGGAAGACATAACAAAAATATCTTAAATGCTAATAACACCCTATAATAATAATAGTATAAAAGCCAAGTTGAGCTATCCAAAGTCATCTTTGCAGCAATCACATTTTTAAAATGTTAGTTCCTCTAATCATATAGTTACATATAACAGCCTCGGTATGTATGTGTTTAGTTAAGTTCATATTTATTTTAGGAGAGCCGGTGGCCGAGTGGTGTAAGTCGTAGAGATAGCTCAGGGTCGAATCCTGACCTGTACTGTTATTATTTATCAGTAATATACTTATATTTTCATGAGTTTAGGAAAAAAAATAGAACAAATAATTGTCCCAGTGTTCGCTTGCAACACGCCTTCTACTCACGATAGCGCTACACGAACTATAATAGAATGTAACCTGGAGAGTAATTTGGTTTGGCAGACAGAACGACACGACACCATCGACGATACAGGAAGTGCACCAGCAGCTTCAAGGAAGAGGATAGACAGGGGTATGGGGAGGGCGGGGAGGCTACGAGTCAGAAAATCCCAGCCAGCAATGTCTAGCGGCAGCTGCGCCATGTTCGTTTCGTCTTTGTCTGACTATTTCCCTTATACCTTTTCACTTCTTATAGATGTGTATTCATTGGTAATATTCACCTTATTCACTGGTTTTCCCCTATGCTCTATCTGATCAGTTCCCCCCACAGGTCAATAGTCTATGGGGAATGAGTGGAGCAAGGTCAAAGAGAAGATCGGCCTCTCCATTACAAAAATATTTGTAGTTCACCTTAGTGAATTATTTTGTTTGGAGACATTTCAAGCATTAAACACATCAATTACATGAATTTCAGAACTTAGGCTCAAGCGGCCGGTGTCATAACTAGAATCTACATTTTCCGGTGACAACCGCGTCAAGGTACTATTTACAATATTTACAAGATAACCTTGACAATATAGTAGATAGTACATTATTGTATATAGTACCTTGACGTGGTTGTCACCGTAAAATGTAGATTCTAGTTAATTACATAAATTATTCTTGATGGGGAAATCATTTGGACTAAGTTAGTTATTTTTCATCGTGTTACCTTCTAAAATTCGCTCTTATTTTACATGTAGAGAATTGTAATAGTTTAATTTTCTAAAACCGAAGTTTAAATTGACCAAACACAAATGTTTCAGAAAATTTTCCTTAGGACTTGGATATAAAGGAAGGCTTTATCCAAATCCATATCAGGTTAATCTACTGTCTGTTAGCGTCAGTATCGAAGTATTATTAAAGTTCAACATACATCTTTAGACACCATTAACTGTATTTAAATATAAACTAAATGAACAACACATATTTCATTCTAACACAAGATATTAATAGTCCTTATGATACAGGTTCCTTACTAACGATCCGTCAATACCTGTAGGTGGGATGAACCTCCCTCGTATGTAGTGTACACTCTCGAATCGGTTCCTAACTGGCGTTGGTAGATGCAATTACTGGAAGTACAAATGGGGATTGACACTAGAACAGTCATGTGATTGCGTAGAGTCTATCCAAACAATGGATCACATATTTACAGAGTTCCACCTGCGCTCTTTTATGGAGGAATTAGTCAGCATACACAGAATCAGTGAGGCAGGGAAGGATAGACTGGACTTAGTTTTGTGACAGGAGATCACTTTAAATGTTTAATCAATGAATATTGGATATTTATAAAGCTTTAAAACTACAAATGATAGCTGACAATAAACCATACGATATATATACATAATGTTGCATTATATACATTTTTCAGGGAAAATGAGATATTTTACCATTGAATAATTAATTGCCTTTTGAAACGTGATTTACTATAAAATGTTATATTCTGAAGTGGACCCCACCATATTATTTAGTATTTTGTTTTGTTTTAAAAATATAAAATACTACTTTACATCAAAGTTTTAAATTACAGCATATCTAAATTCTTCGGACAAAGGGTTTATTTACCTCTTTAAAATTATAAATAGAATAAAATTTGATGGTTTCTAGTTACTAACATTTTATATTTTATTTATATTATATTTTTATAATTTACCAGCGTAATCCAGCCAGTTTTGCTGTGGCTTAATCTGATATTAACTAAAAATATCATCGATTCTATACACACGCACGTACCTTTCTCATGTAATATTAAATTTTGTGTCTAAAATTATATCAGCTGTTTGGGATGTGGTTTTGGAGCACTAGTGTAGTCCCATGTAAATGTAATGCAGTTTAAACCAGCTGCTGTAGCCGACCTCACTAACTAACCAAATACAGGCACAATATTCCTTTTATGTGAGATATATATTTTAGGTGTATATAATCAAAGCTATTATGGATGTATTGACAAACATATAGGTAGGCTGATTACCTTAATTTATCTTAAATAACGTTGCTTACCGTTGCTTTCATAATTAACAATCGTATGCGCACATTAATAAATTACAAGATATGATTTCGATATAATTTTTTTAATTTGGTAGATTTAGACATGCGTTTAGTGCTCTATTCCCGTTTAAATTGTTCGGAATTAAGCATATAAAATCCTTTTATATATAAATGCAACGTTGTGTAAAAATTTCAAGTGAATACTTTCTCTACTTTTAGAATTTTGTATACTCAAACATATGGAAGTTTGGTTTTTAAACTTTATTGGCTATTTAATATATTTTGTTCTGTTTCTTTTATTTACTTTATATTAATTGTGACGGTTGGAGTTTTACTTTGTAAATGTTTTACTAATAGATAAAATACAGCAATTTATATTATTTATTCTCCTCTTCATAAATATTTATTTTATTAAGATATTGATGAGTATATAAATTTACTATTAATAGTTAAATGTCAATTTTGTAGTTGAGTACATATACGACTCAGTTCTTGTTGACAGGTATATAATTATATATATGCTAGGAAATAATTAATGTTCAGTTATTTATTATTATACTCTTTAAACGATTAAAATTGGTTCACCTGGTTATGATAAAATTGCCCTTTTATGTGATAAAATCAAGTTGTAATAAAAATCAAAATTCACAAATAATGCGAATATTTCAAAATATATAGTTTATACATTTGGCCGTGTAGTGGCTCAGTGGCGGAGTTCGGGGTTTGAATCCTCAACTGAACTAACAGTACTTCACTCGTTGAATAACGTTCCCACACAGGTGTCCAGGCCCATTTGGAATGGAGAATGATGTTTAAAATAAAACAAATATATATAGTATGTATACATCAATTATTGTTATTTAAAAATAAAGCTAACTAAAATCTGTCTAAACTTTTTTTACAATTTTATTAATACAAATAAAAACCTTTCATTCAGAAAAATGTTGCTGCTGTAAACTGACTTGTAAATTGACCTCACAATTTAAAAGTACTAAACACTACTAATTATAAACATTTTATTTTAATTAAGATGTCAAAATATAAATTGTTGTATTATGATTGTATAACATTTAGATTTGGCGAATTTATTAAACTACAACAGTTTTTACATGTGTTCTGTTTTACAAAATATTTAATTTTTACTCACGTATGTAAATAAAGCACATTATAACTGGAATACCCATTAACATTTTTGATACAATGTTCAATACTTACTTAATTATAGCCTTTTAATATAAAATGTCTTGAATTGCAACAGTTTTCTTTATTGAATGAATAGCTAAATCGAATGAATTGGAGAGGCTGTAGCTTAGGGGGCTAAGGCGTTAGCTTGCCACTCAATCGGTCCGGGTTCGAATCTCGATATGACCACTTACAGTTTTTGCCCTGCAGCTCCCGTGGTTCGGAAGTCACGTAAAGCCGTTGTTCCCCAGGTTAAGTGTTAGAGAGGGCTTCTTAGTCCTAACTTCACCAGGTAAAATAAGGCGAACTTTAACTTTTTAATCTTATAAAACTTAAATGCTCATATTAAAATTTGATACAAACTTGCTTCTGAAACATATATATATATATATATATATATATATATATATATATATATATATATATATGTGTGTGTGTGTTTCAGAAGCAAGTTTGTATCAAATTTTAATATGAGCATTTAAGTTTTATAAGATTAAAAAGTTAAAGTTCGCCTTATTTTACCTGGTGAAGTTAGGACTAAGAAGCCCTCTCTAACACTTAACCTGGGGAACAACGGCTTTATATATATATATATATATATATATATATATATATATATATATATATATATATATATATATATATATATATATATACATATATATAATCAATCAATTTAAAAATCCTCGGTCAAAATTATTTATTACAATAAGATTAAATATATTATTTAAATTTGGCTAAAATATGTCACTATTTTGACAAAATATAGAAAATTTGTGTTGACATGTCTGTGTACCTTGTCAGCCTACACAATCACTATTAAATTATATTTCCTTTAAAAAAAATAACTTTTTCTTTCAGCTATCGTTTTCTATTCTTCAATAAACCATTAAAATTAAAATTCAAAATGTTCTCTAAACTGTTTAAATACTCATCTTTTACAGTTTCCAACAGTTGATATCAATTCACATATTTAATATATATATTTTTTTAGATTTTTGTTATTTGACCATTAGGTGGTTACACTTAGAATGAATTTTGAATGCTTAATCTACAAACTGGATTGTCAATAGACATTTGAGAGAGGTGTAATGAGATGCAAGTGTTTGGATTCAATGGAGATTAACGACTAAGGCCCAAGTAATTAGATGCAAATGGTTTGATGGCAGATTGAATATAGATACGACTCATTTACTTACACTTAGTTTTTTGTATGTTTTCATTTATCACCTGATTTTGTTCGATTAATACGTTACTGGCGAGGAGTAACATAGAGAAAGGTTATTAATTATTTACAACTAAAAATTTAAATGGTAAGTAAATTAATTATTCATTATCTCGTTCATTACTAAGACGCTGATCGTAGAGATATAAGCGAATATGAGAGGTGAATGAGTTGATAAGTGTAGATGAACGAGTCTAATCATTGTTACTGAGATCGGCTGTTCCATGAAAATAGCTATTTATTAATACCCCAATAGCCAGGTCAACTAAGGGATACACAGATTTACGTGGAATCCAAACCACGAAGTACTGGCCTGATTTTCAGCTATTTGACAAGTCTTATACTTATTTTATCTTTCCTTCACAATATCTGAGCCTTGACTATAATTAAAATTAAATTCGTAACTTTCTGTAAAACTTTAAAATATCCATCTATTACAGTTTTCAATATGTCCTCTTCAATAAACAATATCTGAACACAACATGGACGCCAAGGCCTTCTCTAGTAGTGCCCAAATCGATGGCAACCATTTAGATGCCATCACTTACTCCCCAAGTAGCTGGGTTACAGCACTGAGCTACTAATGCCGATAAATTGATTTTATCCTATCTAATTGTTAAGGAGATTACTTGCATAGACATTAGATAATAAATGAAAATGAAATATGTCATATTATAAGCCAGTACTTTAAAGTAAAAATTAAAATGGAAGAAGTTTAAATATAAAATTCTCAGAGTGAAAAAGTGCAAGAAGTGCCATTTTCACTAACAAATTCTAGGTCTTCGGGGTCGACCACGTCACTGGGCTATGTACAAACATTGCCAACGTTTCGACCACATTACAGTAGGCCATTCTTAGGGTGAGATGATTACAGTCACAGAATTCGACTCTTTAACTGTACGCATTTGGGTATTTCATTGTAGTCCCTGCATCGTTTCAAGAAAGCTAACCTAGCCAGTGCCTTACTGCGTTTAACTCTCAAGTTGTCAAAATGTCGTACTTTCTTCATGATTTCCTTCCCGTAAAGGCATCTAATCTTCATGGATAGGCTTCCACGGTCGTCACTATCACTAACAAATTCTAGGTCTTCGGGGTTCGACCGCGTCACTGGACTATGTACAAACATTGCCGACGTTTCGGCCACATTACAGTAGGCCATCTTCAGGGTGAGACGATCACAGTCACAGAATTCAACTCTGAAATGTAAATTTGTTAGTGATAGTGACGACTATGGAAGCCTTTCCATGAAGATAAGTGCCATTTTGTTAATTTATCGTGTTTAGTATTGCTAAAGAGTTTTATCGATTTAATTTTTCTTAGTTATTTATTTTAAAGACACTCACCAGTTCACATTGGCCTGTAGCCCTGTGCGTCAACTTTATTCAACGAGTGAAGTACCGACCGTTAGCCAGTGGGGACTCAAACCTTGCCCTCCGACGCCTTAGCCACTGAGCCACTATGCCGGCAATTTGTGGAGGTTAATTCACTTAAAATGTAATTTAGACCATATTAATCGATGAAAATACATCATTTTAACTGAACTATAATCTATAAATTGTGTTATTGATAAAGACACGAATAATAAATAAAGATATGCTGCCTAACGCTTACTTTGTATATTATATGGAGTCATTGATTTCTTTAAAAAATGTAAGAATATGTTTCTTTTTACTTTCTTTCTCAAAACAAAATCATTTGTGCCAGTACTTGGAATAACTTTTTTGTAGTTAGGTTTTATTGATATTTAATCGTGGTCAATTTAATTTTAATTCTTTAAATATAAATTTGTGTCAAGGTGATCTCTAATCATTTAGAATCAGTTTGTATGCTGGTAAATAAGAACGGAAAATTGAGATTGTCATATCGTGAAAACACTCATGCTGTAATTTTGGAGTAATTTTAAATCTCATGTTACTTCAATAAGAGGAAATTCGTATTTCTATTTATTCAGATATGTGCTCTGGGTTAACGAGATCAATACTCAAGGTATCTTTTTATTTTAAAAAAAGAACGGACCTTTTACTGAAAGATATGACGAGTAATTGTTTTTTCGTGCATTTGTATGCAGGGGAATACCTACCAATATTCTGAATTAAGAAACATACCTCACAAATTATTTTTTTTCTCTTCGTCAGGCCAAAATATTAAATAAAGATAGAAACAGCCCGCCATCTCGCCACATTATATTAATTTTGTTATATACATGTAAATAATTATTGTCAGTGTTGAAGAAGATACCATAGTGGTAAAATTAGTGACACCCTTTTGTTACTATCATGTTTCCTAATTATAATTTGTTTGTTACATTTTTATTCTTACTGTTTTAAGCTGATTGTAACTAAATTAGAGTTTATATTCATCCTTTCTGGCAAATGAGTTTCACTTAGTGATTTGACATGTAAAAATTCAAAATCAATAATGATTCCAATTCTAAATGTGAATTTTATTCTAAAAATAACGTTCTCAAAATGTTCATTTATTATGTAGATTTTCAGTGTTTCAACGTGATTCCTATTTTGTTACATTTCATCTTACTGACACAATTGCTCAAATCAAATTTGTTTGAAAATGAGAATTTGTTTATTTTTAAAATTACAATTATTAAATTATCAATTTACTCCAGTCGAATTGGATAAATATCATTGTTTGATACTAATAATATAAATTAATGTTTTCCAGTTAGCCCCAACATATGAAATTATTCCATATTCAGAATAAAGATAAAAAATGCCAGCTGATTTCAACGTTTTTCTAAACTTGACCTATATTAATTGGAATGTAGCATTTTCCAATCAATATAATACAAGTTATAATTACGATTTATAATTTTTTTTAAATGTTATTACATGATATAAGAAATTGATAAACTCATCATAGCTTTGGTTCAAAAACAAAGTTTCGTCAAATTTCACTAAACCTTCCTACGCTTCAAACTTTTAAACCCCTGAAAGCGAAGTTGTTGATGGATGTTATTTTGAAATGCCGTTGTAACCCTGTTGTTGTTGAAACCATTGTTTATTGTGGTCTCCGGATTACGTCACAACTAATTGTAGTACTCTAAATAATACCTGCATACTTTTTTATATTTTGAAGTGTTAATTACTTAGGTTTTCAGTAATTATGGATTAGAGGACTAATAAACGTAAATTTGAAGGCGTACAGCTGAGCGTGTGACCTTGTCATGATGTGTTATGGTAGGATGAGGAATGCAGGGTTAAATCAATTTCGCGAAAACATTAACAGGACAGCTTAGTCGAATTGATTGACAGCAAATAAAAGATGATTGATTATTTAACTTGAGTCAGGAGAAATATTAAGTAAGTGATATAAACTAAAATATAATTCCAATTTTAAAAATTAGAAGCATATTAGAATCATATACTCTCGCCATAGTTTGTATTCAGCATTCTTTTTTTTTTAATTGGTGGGGCAGTCTTAGTTATGAACATGGTCTGTGCAACTATACACAGTTGTATATTTTTAAGGCCACGAGCACAGTTGAATTTTTTTATTACTATCTAAAGACTTATGGAGTTTTTTTCCAAGTACACAACACAACTTTTATTTAGTTTTAAATAAATAGATGGAGGATGAAAAAACATATATATATATATATAAGCACAGCTGTACGTTTCCATATATAGTGCACCAACAACGAATATGTTATGCCTTGTGTATATAATAGAATCTCACCATATTTGAATACTCGTTAAACAATTCATACTTGTTATTTTTAAATAATTGATTTAAAGTTGTTGGCCTTATATTTTCATTTTATGCAAAGAAAATTAGAGTCTTAGCTTCAATATTCAACTATTACCATATGATCTTGTTACAGAACATGGCAATTAACTGAGCACAAACCAAGTAATTGCGGTTTCTACTCGCGCAGAGGACGCCCTGACTCTGGGCCATTTTCGTTACTTGTAGAATGTACTTGAATAGCAGTTACTTAGAGCTAGAACCTTCACAAAATGGTACCCAGAGAGATCTAGACTCCTCCCAAAAACACCTCGTTAGATTCAGAAACATTGAGAATCGTAGATTTGCAGGGATGTTTTATAAAAAAGCACCCCGCAGCTGACCAGTTAGTCAGTCCCAATTAGGTTTGCCTTGGTGTACGCCTTTAGTTTTCAGCCTGAAGTGAAAGTGACATTTGACATTGCTTGGTAATGACAGTTCACGAAAGTTTCAGATATTTTGTGAACATCAAACTGAGTGTAATAAGTAATATTAACCATTGTAAATAACATCGATTTAATTGTAAGTGTTAAATAGTGTATGTCTTGTAATATAAATTTGTAAATATCTCGTGGTACTAATTAAGGGAATCATTAATGTAAATAAAATTACTGTTAGTATCCCTAAAGTGGAATCACTCTGTGGACTGTAGAAATGTGGATGTGAAAGAAATACTAATTTTACCCTGATTGTGGAAGTAGAACGTTGTAAATCCTTGTAGTCTGGAGGCAGGTATGTTAAGGTTATGTTGTAATCAAGGTTAATGGTAGTTTAAGTCAAAGTAGCTGTAGAGGTATTTGATAGCTAATGTTACCCTGATTGTGGAAGTAGAACGTTGTAAATCCTTGTAGTCTGGAGGAAGGTATGTTAGGGTTATGTTATAATCAAGGTTAATGGTAGTTTAAGTCAAAGTAGCTGTAGAGGTCTTTGACAGCTAATGTTACCCTGATTGTGGAAGTAGAACGTTGTAAATCCTTGTAGTCTGGAGGCAGGTATGTTAGGGTTATGTTGTAAATCCTTGTAGTCTGGAGGCAGGTATGTTAGGGTTATGTTATAAACAAGGTTAATGGTAGTTTAAGTCAAAGTAGCTGTAGAGGCCTTTGACAGCTAATGTTACCCTGATTGTGGAAGTAGAACGTTGTAAATCCTTGTAGTCTGGAGGCAGGTATGTTAGGGTTATGTTGTAAATCCTTGTAGTCTGGAGGCAGGTATGTTAGGGTTATGTTGTAAATCCTTGCAGTCTGGAGGCAGGTATGTTAGGGTTATGTTGTAAATCCTTGTAGTCTGGAGGCAGGTATGTTAGGGTTATGTTATAATCAAGGTTAATGGTAGTTTAAGTCAAAGTAGCTGTAGAGGCCTTTGACAGCTAATTGTACATTGATTGGATGAGCCTCTCCACGTGGTTTGTGTCTCACTGTGGATGGTTATCTAGAAATAGACAGCTATCTCACATATGTTATCACACCATGCAATTGTAAATGGGGATAGGACATTTCGAGTATTTCCTGACCTTCCTACATATCACTAATGAAAATCTATAGCACTATTTTTTTTTTTTTTTTTTTTTTTTTTTTTTTTTTGTGACTAGCTGATTTATGTGAAAATTATTTCCAAATAATACCTTGTGGTTTTATAACTGTTACTAAATAATTTTTTATTTATTTCAACAATAAATACAATATATTTTCACATCTGTAAAGGCCTGGTTACACGGTGCGAGCTGGCCTAGACAGTTATTACTGTTCAGCTATTAGCACCGTGTGACCACACTATACGAGTTACTGTCAGCGAGTAGCTATCATGCGACTTACTACAAAGTTTTTTTGTTTCTACTCGCCACCCGCCTTCCCTCACCACACCACAAGCAGCAACTCGCATGCATCTCGGCTGTAACATTTTGAACATATGTGAAATGACAGTAGCTCGTTTATCGGTTATTGCATTGTTGCAAGCCGTCCGGTGCTTTCTTGGTTCTCAATACTTAGTTTATATTCTTTTAAATGTTCAGAAAGATGGTCTTCAGATCAAAATTTAAAGTTTGTAAAAAGATTATAACTAGCAACCTAATTTATTGAATTGCTTACAACTATAAATACAGAGACTTTTGTAAGGTCTCAAAAGAATACATTCGAAAACAAATGGGTTTACAAGATGTAAATCAAGAATTTTCACTTGTTAGGCGACTTTCTCATAACTGCTATATATTCTTGCGAGTCTTCATTATGCAGTTCTTTACAATATTGTATGAGTAGCCCCCTTCTTATTCATCAATTACCTGACCCAAATAGTCTTACTTTCTTTATCGCACAGCTCCTTCTGTGTTAACTATTTCAACACATAGTATCTTTGTAACTGTTTGGATTGTCCTCTGAACTATAACCAAATATGAATTTGGTAGTAGCAAAACTTGAGACATAACAAAAAGTTTGAAGAGGATAAATTACAAAATTAAAAAATCAACATTTAAGTAGATAAATAAGTATGTGGGTAGATAGGTGTATTATAGAGATTATCCAACGATTCAAGTACAAAATTGTTTTAAAAAGCAAACTTCAAGAAAAAATAAACTTCCCACCGCAACAAATTAGTGGCCGTGCAAAAATATTGCTGTCAAAACAACGTGCGATTGAACAGGTGCCAGTAGCTATCAAATAGCTGTTCAATATAAAACCAACAACTCGTATTTGTGTGACCGGTAGAGACGAGTAGAGCTACTGTCATGTCAATATACGATACAGTAGATGTCAAATAGCAGTACAATATAAAGCCAGCAACTCGTACTTGTGTGACCGGGAGAGACTAGTAGAGCTACTGTCATGCCAGTATACGATACAGTAGCTGTCAAATAGCAGTACAATATAAAGCCAGCAACTCGTACTTGTGTGACCGGGAGAGACGAGTAGAGCTACTGTCATGCCAGTATACGATACAGTAGCTGTCAAATAGCAGTACAATATAAAGCCAGCAACCCGTACTTGTGTGACAGGGAGAGACGAGTAGAGCTACTGTCATGCCAGTATACAATACAGTAGCTGTCAAATAGCAGTACAATATAAAGCCAGCAACTCGTACTTGTGTGACCGGGAGAGACTAGTAGAGCTACTGTCATGCCAGTATCGATACAGTAGCTGTCAAATAGCAGTACAATATAAAGCCAGCAACTCGTACTTGTGTGACCGGTAGAGACGAGTAGAGCTACTGTCATGCCAGTATACGATACAGTATCTGTCAAATAGCAGTACAATATAAAGCCAGCAACCCATACTTGTGTGACAGGGAGAGACGAGTAGAGCTACTGTCATGCCAGTATACGATACAGTAGCTGTCAAATAGCTGTACAATATAAAGCCAGCAACTCGTACTTGTGTGACCGGGAGAGACGAGTAGAGCTACTGTCATTCCAGTATACGATACAGTAGCTGTCAAACAGCTGTACAATATAAAGCCAGCAACTGGTACTTGTGTGACTGGTAGAGACGAGTAGAGCTACTGTCATGCCAGTATACGATACAGTAGCTGTCAAACAGCTGTACAATATAAAGCCAGCAACTCGTACTTGTGTGACCGGGAGAGACGAGTAGAGCTACTGCCATGCGAGTAAATGATACAGTAGCTGTCAATATCGTACAGGTCAGTAAATCGCATCGTTTAACCAGGCCTTAAGTTACTCTATTTGTAATAAAATCAAGTAAACAGTCAGCCTTTATTTTTCTAACAACTAAAGTAAAAAACAACTACTAATATAAGACTAAGCCACGGCGTGGCCCGATTTAGCTATTTTATCACAGTTCTGTCCTCTCCAATTGTTCGATTGAGCTAAAAATTTTTAATAACCCGTAATAAATCACCAAGTCCAAGTTTTTCTTGTAAGCTTGTTGATGTTCTATGAAATGGTTCTACACCATTACTGAATTCTTTACTTATCACTTACGCATACGAATGTACGCATACGATTTAAAAAAAAATAACCGTTTAAGGTTCCGAAAAGACAATTATTTAGCCGGATACATCCTTAACAAATTACATATGTAGATTCTACTTAGAATAAAAATAAAAATAGTGAATCACTTAGAAATGTTTTAGCCGTATCATATATATTTTTAACAGGAATATCGTTTTAATTCTTTAATAAACTGAACTTTAACAAGCATGAAAAAAAATAAATCACTTTTATTAAAATTTGCTTGGATAGAACTTGCTCTGTGACAGTTCCACATTAATAAAGCTTAAATAGTTAATGATTTTTTTTTTTTTTAATTTTAATCAAATAAATATTGTGGTCGTTGTTTATTTATAAGAAATTATAACGTGAGATTTTCTTACTATCAGTTATCATTTACATAAAATGGTTACGTTTTGTAGACTACATGTGTTTAAGAGCTTTGAAATAAAATATATGAAATGATGTAACCTGACATAATGAAATTAAAATAAAATCAAATAAGTACTTACAAAATCTGCACACAATTATTAAATACAACACTTTCTGTACGTTAACTTATACTTACAGTACAGTATAAGTAAACTTATAACTGGTTTAATCGCCCTATTTTGTTAATTATAAGTCATTTATGTTTTTACTGTTCTGAGTGTTTTAAGCTTGACGGCGCATAACGTGATTCAGGTACAGCTGTGTATTCAGAAAATTGCATCAGTGGTGTTGAAGGCACCGTCATACGATGGCACGCAAACAATCCTCAACCTATTGAATTCACACTACGAACTATGTACTTGGCTGATCCATCTTCTTTATCACATACATGCTTACTGTTTATATATTTATTACTGGGATCAGCAGTGTCTTATAGTTAATTTGTCATTGAGTAAAAGACATTTAATAATCAAATATGAAAATTAACAAAATTATCTGTTATTGTCGGTGTAGAAATGATGTAGCCTTCATCAATAGCCTGAGGCTACATAATTTCTTTGGTCTGGATGTTTATGGTTGTTGACCCACCCGCCTACCCATACTCATACAGTAGAATTGACCACCAGCCCACCCATACATATAGAGTAGTATTGACCCACTCACCCATCCATACACATTCAGTGGTGTTGACCCACCCACCCACGCCATTCACATACAGTGGTGTTGACCCATTCATCCACTCATACACATACAGTGGTGTTGACCTACTCACATACCCATACACATACAGTAGTATTGACCCACCTGCCCACCCATACAAATACAATAGTATTGGCCCACCCATATACACATACAGTGGTGTTGACCCACTCGCCCATCCATACACATTCAGTTAACTACTAATCGAACATTACCCATTTGTTAACTAAGTGTTAAGACTACATCATAATAACATTTTGTAGTCAAAAAACAAGTTTAGGGCACATTAAATCACTAAACCCTCCAACTCAACTTTTGAAACCACTAAAAACAAAGTTCTTGATGTATGTTATTTTGAATTGACGTTTGCTACCACCTATTTTTACCGGATATAGCTAATGGATTACACCAAATTTTTGTATTGTAAATAAGAAAATCAAACGCATAGTGGGTTTTTATATATCTACCAATAATAGGGTACCATTAAAGTATTAGAGCAACGTTATGTTTTTTTTTAAACATAGAAATGAAGCAGTGAAACAAAACATATCAGCATTCAAAGTTTCACGCCTAAAGTTCGATAGATAAAAAATGTATCAGGTTAGAATAACGATTTTCAATTTCCCATTACGGAGTAATTTTCTAAACCGGAAGGAAAATTTTGATCATGATGAAAATACAAATATTTCCCCAATGTTTCACTTATCTAAGGAACAGCATTATAATGACAACGACTACTGAAAGGCTAATCTTACAACAATAGTTCTGAGTAATGACAATATATATCTCTAGAGAATATCCCGTCACGACAAGTAACGTCTTGCTTTTACGTATAAGTACGGAGTAAATCTCCCGTTTATGGACTATAAAGACCGGTCATTTGTCATTTACCGGTAAATTGCTCTTTGAGTTATATCAAATTTATTTCCTGCATACAAAATGGACACCTCAAATCAATATAATGGTTTGGCATACTTTTATAGTGTATTCGTGAAACACCCCTACGTAAAATTAATGTAAAATGAATTTAACTAATATTAATTGTTTGTGCGGGATTTTGATATTTTTTTATTTCACACTATCCTTGCTATAAAATACGTTAAAAGTTTAGTCATTTTACTCATTCAAATATATTAATTTTACTAAATAATTCTAGGGAAAGATCCTACTTTATTAATATTTTTGAAAGAGAGCAATTGCTTGACTTATTCAAAATTTGAGCTAAAATAAAATTATTCTGTACGACGTAAAATTAACACATTTTAACTGTTACAAAACTTATTACCAACAAAGATATCAGTTGAGAGTTATCTGAAATAGAAATACAGTATACCAAAAGGACTGTCAAATCCTTTTTCTATTTTAACTCCAGCTGTTGACTCTGTTGTTTTCAGCTCTTCTACCAACTCATGTACATATTCTGCTACACTTTTGCACACACTACTTATAATCACAAACTTATTAACTTGTTTTGAATAATTTTTTGCTCATTGTTATAAGTTCATTATACTATGCGTTGTTATTTTTTTATAGCTTTAAATTCTTGATTGTTACATATTTACTATTTTCGTTAATTATATGATTTTTTTTGTTAATTTTGTTAAATTACTTAATATTTTGAATTTATTGCTGGCATTAAATTGTTTGCCTTTAGTCGTGTAGTGTAGACATTTATGTTTTTAAGTGCATCTCTACAGATTATTGTCTTGCCTTGTTAAATTATTTATTAGTACTTAAGACAGTTCAGTTGTGTTTGTTATATTATTATTTACCTATTAATAATTGCAGTGTTACCAACACAATATTGTATTTATAAATAACTCATATAATCCGTAAAAATTGTGTTTCCCGTTGTAATAGTAAATGAATGTACGGTGTTCTAAAATGATATTATACAAAAATTACTAGTTAATGTTTAGTATATTTTCTCACTAACCACATTTTCTGTTTAAATAATTTTGTCACTTTTCAATGACAGAAAGGATATGGCAGTTCATTAAAGCCATAGAGATCTGTCACCCATTAAAAGTACCAATTATTAACACTAACAATATAAATATTTCTGACAGTTCTTACTCCATCAATTGTTTTTAAATTGAATTGCAAGTTTATTAAGTAAAATATACTAAATACTAATTAATTGTGTTTATAGTATCATTTAACACTCATGAATTAGACAAGAAATGATAACAATAGAGTCGTGAGCTGGAATTAAAATAGATAGTGGAGTTTACAGACCTCTTGTATGTCTTGTCTTAACAATTCGGTTTTTGGTGAAAAATAAGTTGTATTAATTTTATGCCTTGCCAATAATACTTATTTTAACTCAAATTTTGTATGTTAGGAAATTTCCCTCTTTCAAGATAATGCTGTAATAAAATAGGATATTTTCCTTCTCTTATTTTGTAAAATTAACGTACTAAAGTTTTTATAAATATCAATATCCAAACACACATCATACAAAGAACAAATAGACAAATAAAAATAACATTAAAACATAAATAACATGTAGGAGTTAAACTAATTTTATAGAAATCCGTTGGGAATCAAATGGTTCTTGATCTATTTTCAAAAACTACCATAATATCGTAAATTAGACAGTATACTTTCATTTACTCATTATTATTATTCATTATTATTATTCATTATTCATTATTCATTATTCATTGTTCATTGTTCATTGTTCATTGTTCATTGTTCATTGTTCATTGTTCACTGTTCATTGTTCATTGTTCACTGTTCATTGTTCATTGTTCATCGTTCATCGTTCATCGTTCATCGTTCATCGTTCATCGTTCATCGTTCATCGTTCATCGTTCATCATTCATCATTCATCATTCATCATTCATCATTCATCATTCATTATTCATTTCTAAGACGCCTACCGTAGAGATATGGGCGAATATGAGAGGTGAATGAGTGTGATGAGTGAAGATGAACGAGTGTAGTCATTGTTACTATCTCAGTTTGACTTAGCTCAGAAAGGACTATTTATTAATAGCCCAATAACCAGGAAAACTATGGGACCTATAGCTTTACTTGGAATCCGAACCACGTAGTGTTGGTCTGATTTTTAGCTAACTGACGAGTCTGACACTCAGTTCTCTTCCCCACACAACATCCGAACCTTGACTACCATCCAACATGGACACCCCATACTACTCTAGTAGTGTCCACGCTGATGGCAACCATTGAGCTTATAGCTTATAACATCTACAAAGTATAAGTATTGAAATAATCTCACAATGATATTACTAATGAACACAAGTTGTTGTCGATGGCCAAGTTGTGTTGTGTTTTTTCCTTTTTGTTTTTTTATGTTAATTAAATCGACGAAAAACATTATCGTTCAGTATTTCAGTGAAATGGAGAGTCAAACGTTTAAGTTAAGCCCTTCACCACTCCACTCAGGTCAGGATGAGAGTGAGTAACCCCGGGAAACGGACGGGATAGTAACCGGATCAGATGGGATCAATATTTAATGTGCTGTCAAAGGCCGCTACAATTCAGACTCCAATCAACTGTCATTAGACTTCGGTTCCATTATAATAAGTTTAAAATTGTTCGTTTATTGTTGACTATGAACGTAAGACTACAACTGATCTCAATCATCGTTAGTTTTAATTCAATAATTTAATAATTTGCTATTAAGTAGGTAAACTTTATAGATATTGATTTACTAATCCATATCATACTTATTGGAATTAAGAAATACTAGTTTATTTCGAACATCGATTTTTGCGTTGAGTTGTTTATTTTATATAAATTATTTCATTATTTTAGTCAACAGTTTATGGTTACTTTCAATAAGGATAGCAGCCTAAGAAGTTTTATCGCATCCGTTATATAGATAGTATTTCTTTCATTAATAATACAACCTAATTGGTCTTTATAAATATGAAAGCCTAAAGTGACATAAATTTAGAGCATATTTTTAAAAATCTTACCCTAATTTTCAGAGTTGAAAGTGAGCAGAGTAAAAACAGAGAAATGTTACTTTTGTTTTATTTTATACGAAACCATTTAATCAACATGTGGTTAATGAACATGAACGTCAGGTAAGATATGCCTGATAAGAGAAAGTATAGGCGTATACAATATGTTTCATCTCATACTGCCATCCCAACGCCATTTTTCACGTACACACGGGAAATTGCCCAATACATTTTCCTGTACCAACAGAATAAATACACCACATACAGATATGTATGAAAATATTCTTTGAAACTTGATATAAACTACAGTAAGTTTTGTCTGATATTATTAGTTTTATGGTTGGTCTTAATTTTATTGTTTGATAAATGAACGTTTTTACTCGACCCTTATAATATAAGTATGAACTGAGGAGAAATATTGACAACTATAATTCATGATATACTAATTTTTTTCAGTTAGTTATCAATAAAATTCATTGATTGGTGCCATGTTCATATGTCCTCTTATTTTTGTAGATAATGACTTATATTAGTCATAAAATAAGTGAGCTTCTTGACGCATTTATTACAATCTTCTTTTATCGAATTGAAAGTGTATTTTACTAAGGCATAAATAATATATGGAGAATTTTTAAGTTTAATATATGTACCATAAAAACATAATTATTATTATTATTTTCCATTATATTTGTATTTACTTTAATGTATTAGTAACTGATTAATTAATTTGCATTAATTGAATTAATTATTAATTTACCTACTCAGCTCAACAAAATGGAAGTATACCACCAAATTCACCTCACAACGTTAACAATAATTACTTGAAATCAATCATTAAATTTTACATTTTATAGACATCATCATCCTTAAGCGTTCCGTTTTCAATTGTCTTAACAAACAGCCTCTTCCATTTTTGACCATCCCTCCAGTTTTCCTCTTTTTCCACTTGTATTTTCTGCACTCCATCCTTCCACACTTTGTCCTCCCACCTTCCTCATGATTTTCCTCCTAGTCTTGTTCCTCTTTCTTCATCCTGGAACGAAATACGAGTTGGTAGCATTTTCAAACTTGGTAAAATAGGTATAATTCCGAAAATTACGTTTTATGCATAGGTATTTCACTTATAAAGCATCCTTATTTATAAAAAATTAAGCCATTTTTGTCAAAGTATCTCCTACATTATTTCTTGCCAATTTAAACTTCAAACTATTCTGATGTGTCATAAAATGTTACCTTACACATAGATCTACATTGTTCGATATTTTCACCCTAAAGGCCAAGAGAAGGCTTCAAAGTGCTTTTTGGTTGGCCATAAGAATAACGTTGAGAGAAACTTAAGTTTATTGAAAGTAACATCTGTTAAAAGTGAAATAATTATTTTTATAAATTTTAAAGAGCTGTTTAAATGTATGTAATTATGTCGATAAATCTGAGGAGCTTATAAATCTTTATTGTTAGAAATAAAGAGTAAGTTTTATTGTATGAAGTTGAAGTTTGATCTGTATATAAAAAACCAAATGGATGTCCCCCTATGTCTTAGTATGTTTGTTTTTTGTGCATTGCTATACTATTCATCCGACCCTCATGGAATTTTCGGAAGTTATTTACTTTCCCTATGGATTATTTAATTCCCATCAGATTGCAAATTTCTTCTAATGGCCTTTAAAGTTTCAATGGTAATTAATCTAAAGGAGTATTGTCATTGATTTAATTACGTAAGCTGTTAAAATACTATTTAAATGAACAATTTAAAATAGCTATATCGTAGCATTTGTCTTTATATTTATTAATAATTAGCAACGCAAGTACAGTGAGTGAGCTGCTTGAATTAAATTTATATTTTGAGATTTTATTTTATACACTTTACCTGCTACTATGTGTAATTAAAAGTCAGTAACCGAGATTGAAGGCCAGGGTGTAATGAGTGCAGTGAGTGATACAATAAATCGGCATTACCGAAGCCGAAGGTCGATTTTACACGAATAAAACAAGTACGGATTGGCACTAAATATAACTACGTGCAGGGGTTGTTTCTCGTAGTTTTAATGTAATTTGGTAAAAGCGTAATTACGTTTTGGCATACAATATACGCTCCTTTCTCGTATCCGCTTCCTAAATTCATGCTTATTTTTTAATACAAAGAAAATTGCTAGAAGTAAATTTTCCAGGGCCTGAGATTAAGGTCACCGCATAGAGATGGCTGTGGAAACGTTTTCATCATACTAAGGATATAAAACCACTTTAGAGCTTTGTCATCTAAATTAATATCAGCCTGCAACTGTTTAATATTGTTATAATCGTTTTAGTGATGGTTAAAAGTATTCAGTACAATCCTCTAAAAGCAACAAAAAAATTTAGTCATAAACATTGATGATGACGTAGAGTTTAATACTTTAGATAGTTTAAGTTTAAGTGTTCTTTGTAATTGTAAGAGATTTTTCTATTGGTCATACAAATAATTACGTAATCATACAATTTAAATAGTTTTGTTTAAAAAAAACTAGTTGAGTTTGTCTGTAATAGTATGTTTTATAATTTAAATAAGATGTATTCTAATGGATAAAATTAAGTTATGAGTGAATTAATTCAAATGTATTTTATTCCAGCATACAATACTAATTAAAATTGATTACAATACAAAAACATAATACATTGTTCACTATGTTAAAGTTTAAGAGAAAAAAATCTATGTACAAATACCAAATAAAATAATAATTAAGTTATAAAACAAAATAAATATACATAAAAGAAGGTGATCTAGTTAAAATGCTAATCCTAAAGGGGCAGAACACCTCAGCGTAGGCCTGCAATATATAAGTCAACCAAATACAAAAATATAAATTAAAATCACCCAGAAAAACTAAACTACTTCAATTGTGTATAAAATCATTAAACAATGTAATAATTACAAATAGAAAATAGAAAAATTAAGAAAGACGAATAAAAATTTTTTTAACTGAAAAATAGTTAAAAGTAAGTAAAAATTAGTAGTTGATTAAATTTTTCAAAAAAATTGTATTAAAACGAGTAATTTAACCTAGAATATAAGGTGAAAGTGGTTATATACTGAAAATAGAACGAGATTGTGTAAATGGAAAATCTAAAACAGGTTATCATTTGCAAGGCTGACTTATAATTTTACTAAGTTATTTATGACATGTTGAACAAATTACACCAGAAAGGCTGATTTATCTTGTTAAAGAAGTGGAAAGTTGTACATCTGATCATCGAGCTGACCCTTGTGGAGAAGGAAATATGAAGACTTCTATTAGAACACTTCTAGGATGTAATAAAAGTTAATTACTGCTGAGGTCTTTGACAGTAATTTGATACTGATACGGAATATCCGGTCACTCTGTTTGAACGTTTCTCACTAAACTGAGATAGGACTGGAGAGGACAGTTAAACTGTATTTACTTCCTTGAAATTGTTTATTTAATAAATCTAGGTTTCACAGTTCAGTAGTTAATTTACTATCTCTACAGACTTATATTTAGAATCTTTAGAAATTCTTAGTTGTTATTCAGTTATCACGTAATGACATTTCACAAGTATTAAACATTATAATAATAACTATTATACATTATTAATTCGTTGAAGGTGTTGTTTTTCAGGTCTGATATTATAATTACGATAGTCGAAAACGTAAAATCGACATGTTTTTGTACGGTAAATAATAATAATGTCTCAGCTAACCAAATGTTGAATACTTCGTAAAATAAGAAGTAAATCGTCAAACTGTTTAACTAATGATATTTTTTGTCCATCCTTTAAAAGATATTTTATTTAGTGAGCAACAATACACTATTCAACAACGCTTTTAATATAATTAAGATTTCAATACAACATTTAGTATAAAGTGCAGCATTAAAAGCTAACCTGATCAATTTTTAAAGCTCTTATAGCTTTAGAAAAGTAATAGGAAAGAGAAAAACAAAGAAATGACCTTCTCACGCTGTTAAAGATGTTTTTAACTTTCCCAAACCAATAGTGAAAGAAAACAAAGACATTCAAGTTTCCCTTGGAGACTTGATATCGAATGTGGCTTTCCGGTATAATATCTCCTTGACAACACTAGTTCCACTAAAAAATGTGTATATTTCACTATACACAGTTATACTCTGAAAACTGCAGGCCTTAATAAGTCCTCTTGTGTATCTTGTGAGCGGATGGACCCTCACACCCTCTATGTGAACGAATTGATCTTGAAATGGCCTCACTACCACCCTGTAAAGAAATTGGCTTTAATTAAAAAATATTATTTTTTTTATACATTCGTTTTATAGTTTTTGTAATACAAATTCAAATCACTTTATTTAAATACTACAATTTAGGGTCCCAACAAACTATAAATGTTTGTCGTTGGGTTTCCAACTTAATTACAAACTAACTTAATAATAGACAAAATAATATTATTAATACAATTATACTCGTGGCATTGGTGCTTATATTTTTTTTTTTTTTTTTTTTTTTTTTTTTTTAAGGAGAGGCCGATCTCCTCCTTAACCTTACTCTGACCATTCCCCATAGACCAATGATCTGTGCGAGGAACTTATTCAGTCAGAGTAAGGGGGCGAACCTGTACAGTACAAGGTGAAAATTACTGATAAATCTTTCAGTCTAGGCCGGATTCGAACCAGCGCTATCTCTAACCCAAGCTCAAAGTCCTGACGCCTTAGACCACTCGGCCACCGGCTCGCCCAAACCCTATTTAACTATACTAATATCATATTAAGAATTAAGGCTACTTACATATTATTAGGACTTTAATAAATTCAAACTGAGAACACTTTCAAACATTTAAATAAAAATGTTTGAATTTAATTAAGTCCTATAACTATTACCAGAAATGACTCTACAGTTGCTGATATATTTTTTCCAGAACTTTTGGGTGGTAATTTTGGATACTTCCATTATTTAATGTCGTCAAAATATAATGGATGTATGAAGGCCTGACAATTTTTTACTGTGAATTGTCTGGACTTGTGAACGAAGTCTGCTAATTGAGTAATTTATTTTTATTATTATATGTGATAGTTTTTAAGAACGCGAGACTTTTTTAACATTCAACCATCGTTTATAAGTATGTAGTTTTATAGTGTTTTCGTAAATTAGTATGGGTTCAGGAGAAAAAAACCTAGTTGTAAACGTAGGTTAAGATAGTAGCATCTGAAGACGGGCAGAGATTTTAAACTTGTCGAAATGTTTTATTTATTCCTTTAAACACTTGAAACAATGGAAATCTCTAAATATTATCTACCAATCAGTACTCAGTTACTTTCACCAATGACTACGACATAGGAAGTGGATGACCACGTAATATAGTTACTTCAATTACTCCACCGTAGTAACGTGTATGACAATGTCTTACTGACTTCGTGTTCCATATTACAGTAATTATATACAGTACAAGTAAACGTCACACAACACAAATATATTACAATACAAGTACAAAATGCACGAATATTATGGTGATCGATTTCGGTGAACCACGCTCACCATAATATTCGTGCATTTTGTACTTGTATTGTAATATATTTGTACATGTTGTGCTTATATTGTAATAAATGTGTGTTGTGTGTCATTTACTTGTACTGTATATATACCAACACGTATTATGCTAATTAAAAAACTATTAGTAATTATATGACGTCATACTACATCACATTCTACATTATACGTGTGTATATGAGAATGTCATACTTACTTCGTTTTCCACGTTACAGTAAGTGTATGACGTCATACTTCATCACGTTCTACGTCATACGTGTGTGTATGACAATGTCATACTTACTTCGTTTTTCATGTTACAGTAAGAGTATGACGTCATACTTCATCACTTTCTACATTATACGTGTGTGTATTACAATGTCATACTTACTTCGTTTTCCACGTTACAGTAATTGTATGACGTCATACTTCATCACTTTACACGTTATACGTGTGTATGACAATGTCATACTTACTTCGTTTTGCACGTTACAGCAGGTGGATGACTACGTCATACTTCATCAGTTACTAGGTCATAGTTACGTGTGTGTACGGTGACGTTATAGTGTCTTTTTCCACGTCATAGCAAATGGAAATCTAAGTAATACTTATTTTATGTCAGTATTAGTGTTTATTTCTATCAATGGTAGGAATAATTAAAAGATGTTTTTGAGTAAATCTTACAGGTTTTTTATCCACTCGATTAGCTCATAATGGTAAACATAAAAAGTGTCACTCTGTATTTCTTTATCTACGATGTTATAATTAAACTAAACTTTATTTTACAAATTATTTACAACTCACTTTCTTTATGATAGTATAATTTATAAATTATAGATACGAAATTGATATCATATTACTAGTTATTGAAAATGAGTATGATAAATCAATTGTTCTCTATGACCAAGTTGTTGTTGTGTTTTATAAATTCAAATGGAATCAATGGAATAATCTGCCATTCTGTGGTGAAGTGAAATGGAGAGTCAAATATTCAACTTCAGTACTCCACCACTCCACTCAGGTTAGGATGAGAGAGAGAGAGAGAGAGTGTAACCCCGGGAAACGGACGGGATAGTAACCGGATCAGATGGGATCAATATTTAATTTGCTGTCAAAGGCCGCTACAATTCAGACTCCAACCAAACGCAATTAAACTCTATTATGTCTAAGTACCTTAAGTCCAATTCTCATGTACCAAAGTAAAGTTTTTTGTTTATTATAGGATTTTAAGCATAATTTCAAGACTTATTTAAACTCATTTATCACGTAACATAATAATTCATAATATAAATAAACTTACTAAAAGTTATTTATTTTATTAAAAAGTACTTTTTTATAATTATTTACCATAAATTCCCTGATATACTATGAGCTAGGTAAATATTGTAGACAACTCTACCAATCCAAAAATGTTACATAATTTTGAGGCATGTTTATTTTTAAAATAGTTATTGCATTATTAAATTTTATTTATTATTCATATTATAAAAGATTTCAGCCTAGAGATTTGGTGAATATTTATTTCGTTCCAAGTGTGTGTTGGAGCACAGGCAATCAGTTCTAAAGAAGAATAAGATCTTTCCTGTTCATTTCGTTGTTGAATAAACGTCTTCGTCGTGTACTACAATAGTGCAAACTCTATATTCTACCCATGAATTCTAGATTTATGTATATTTTTATAGTAAAGTATAGCTTTCAAAGCAACTTAATTAAAAGGAGGAATGATAACACATTTAAAAATCAGACCTATAAATAAAATCTAGAGGAGGGTGATGTTATCCCTTGTGTGGTGCTAAATGAACGACGATTTAGGTAGCTGAATAGTCACTTGTGTGATCTATATTTGCCAGATACCAACCAAAAAAATCATCTGTTTTCAGGGCCAGCAAATTTACAACAATACTGTAATGGCCAAACTTAAATAAGTTTTTATCCCAAATAAGGTCGATTGATATAGGCCATTTAATAAAAGTAGCCAGTAAGTAAACCAAGATATAAGACCTATTATAGTGGAATACAATCTACGTCATATTAGGCTAACTGATAAGCCTGATACTCAGTTCTGACTTTCAGGAATGTAGTACGATCATTTTATTAACTACACCATCCATATTATTTTCATCCTACCACCCTATTGATATCCTAGCTAACCTGTCAACTCAGTCCAAACCATTATTAATTGGTAATTTATAATCCTTCGTTGTGAATGATAGTTGCCAATATAAAAACTAGATATGGTTGAACAGTACAGAATTACTTCTCTGCATTGTGATTAGTTCTTTTAAATTATGAATTTTAAATTAACACTGCGTGATTTCTACTTTTGGGATGGTAATAAATTGTTTCTTTGTTTGCTAATATAATTATCAAAAATTCCAACATAATTAAAGTACAAACAAATGAAAAGATACAAAAATAACAAACTATTTATCTAATACTAAATGATAGCTCTTAATTCAAGATGGGGTGATTCTCTTCTCTTGCTTACACTTACCTCAGTAGTTCTCTCTAAACCGTTACATCGATATAAAAGCTCAGCCTGCTGTAATTCTCATAGATAACAAAATTCTATTATCTAGTAACTCTTTAAAGTGTACTTGAGCAATGAAAAATATTACAATTTAATCAGAGTTAGTAGAAATTACCTTACATATATCACAATGAAAACCAAATTAGCCAGGCTTTTGTGTGATGTTTATATACATATATTTATTTATATTTTTTACAGCTGTTTCAAATGAATTATTAAATTAAGCTAATGGCAATGTTATTGTTGTGGATAAAAGGACACGTAGAAGGCCTGTTTCTACCCCTTAGTGATGGAATATCAAGAAATTCTATGTTGGTGGGTATCGAATGTCACCAAAATGTGTTTTAAGTGGTTCCGGAGATTTCGTAATTAATAAGTATATCGTTTTTGGATTTTTATATTTAGATTTACAACAAATTTAAACTATTATAAATACGTACCGTTCATATTACCTACAAATAAGGAACAGATATCCTGGAATCTGAAATGTTAGTTATTACGTTTTAAAGTTAAACTATTACAAATTATATTATAAATATGTCTTTATGAGGTACTCATTTTATGCAGGGAATAAATTTGATATAACTCAAAGAGCAATTTACCGGTAAATGACAAATGGTCGGTCTTTATAGTCCATAAACGGGAGATTTACTCCGTACTTATACGTGGAGCAAGACGTTACTTGTCGTGACGGGATATTTACTCCGTACATATACGTGGAGCAAGACGCTACTTGTCGTGACGGGATATTCTCTAGAGATATATATTGTCATTACTTGGAACTATTTTTGTAAGCTTATCTTAAGGGGATATTTTAATAGCTATTATAATGAAGTCCATATATTCATTAAACATCACAAATAATCGTGTTTCGTACTATTAACTGTGAATCCAATAATAATTATTGGATTTTATGTAATCCAACTAAATACTTCCTTTGGATTGAAATACTTCATGACAGAATATTTTTAATTTTTCTTCTAATACGATTTTTTTTATATATAAATAGAATTATTCATTGTTCCTCGGTATCTTTGAGAACTTGTTGTTGCAGACCAGTTGTTGTTTTATAAACAAACGTAAAAGGATATAAATAATACAAGGAAGACATAAAATTTGACCCATTTTTATGGGAGATTTATATATGTTGTGGGTATGGCATGCTTAGCAGCACTGTACGCGTGTGTGTAGATAAGAAGCTCAGAAGATTTTTTTTATGTGAATGGATGGGAGAGCCGTTTGGACTCTACGTGTGTGAATTAATGGGAGAGCCGTTAGGATTGTACGCGTGTGAATTAATAGGAGAGCCGTTAGGATTGTACGTGTGTGAATTAATAGGAGAGCCGTTTGGATTATACGTGTGTGAATTAATGGGAAGGCCGTTAGGACTCTACGTGTGTGAATTAATAGGAGAGCCGTTAGGACTGTACGTGTGTGAATTAATGGGAGGGCCTGTAGGATTCTATGTGTGTTAATTAATAGGAGAGCCGTTAGGACTGTACGTATGTGAATGGATGGTAGAGCCGTTAGGATTGTACGTGTGTGAATTAATGGGAGAGCCGATAGGACTGTACGTGTGTGAATTAATGGGAGAGCCGTTAGGATTGTACGTGTGTGAATTAATGGGAGAGCCGTTAGGATTGTACGTGTGTGAATTAATGGGAGAGCCGTTAGGATTGTACGTGTGTGAATTAATGGGAGAGCCGTTAGTACTCTACGTGTGTGAATTAATAGGAGAGCCGTTAGGACTGTACGTATGTGAATGGATGGGAGAGCCGTTAGGATTGTACGTGTGTGAATTAATGGGAGAGCCGTTAGGACTGTACGTGTGTGAATTAATAGGAGAGCCGTTAGGATTGTACGTGTGTGAATGAATGGGAGAGCCGTTAGGACTCTACGTGTGTGAATTAATTGTAGGGCCTGTAAGACTCTACGTGTGTGAATTAATGGGAGAGCCGTTAGGATTCTATGTGTGTGAATTAATGGGAGGGCCTGTAGGACTCTACGTGTGTGAATTAATGGGAGAGCCTGTAGGACTCAATGTGTGTGAATTAATGGGAGGGCCTGTAGGACTCTACGTGTGTGAATTAATGGGAGAGCCTGTAGGACTCTATGTGTGTGAATGGGTGGGAGGGCCGTTAGGATTCTATGTGTGTGAATTAATGGGAGGGTCTGTAGGACTCTACGTGTGTGCATTAATGGGAGAGCCTGTAGGACTATGTGTGTGAATTAATGGGAGGGCCTCTAGGACTCTACGTGTGTGAATTAATGGGAGAGCCGTTAGGACTCTACATGTGTGAATTAATGGGAAAGCAGTTAGGACTCTACATGTGTGAATTAATGGGAGAGCCGTTAGGACTCTACATGTGTGAATTAATGGGAGAGCCGTTAGGACTCTACGTGTGTGAATTAATGGGAGAGCCTTTAGGACTCTACATGTGTGAATTAATGGGAGAGCCGTTAGGACTCTACATGTGTGAATTAATGGGAGAGCCGGTAGGACTCTACGTGTGTGAATGGATGGGAGAGCCGGTAGGACTCTACGTGTGTGGCTATTTTTATAATCTAATAATACTAGTATTTACTATCAAATGTCTATCCTACCATAATTGCATTATAAATTCAAGGTCATTATATGTTTTTTAAGAAAAACGCTCTACTTATAAATTTCACTAAGGGCAGATTTTTAACAATCAACAAACATTTTTAATGTGAAATTTTTCATTAAATTTCAAAATAACAATAGTTTGTAGAAGTCATTTACAATCACAAAAAATAATATATTAATGTCATGGCTTATATAACTGACGTATTTCAGAAATGCTTAATTTCTTAAAACAATTATCGATCATCTCTGGAAAAATAAGTTAGATAATATCCACTTCTTCCCAGCAGTTGTTATCTGAGAGCAAACTGACGGGGTAGTAACCGGATGATCCGGATCAATACGTACAATTAGGTTTAAAAGACCTCTAAAATACTTGGGGTTTACTGTCATTATCTTCTACATCCAAACACTGACATCTCTGTCACTAATTCATTAATGTGAAACAGCCATTACAATAAACTAAGTTTTACAAAAGTTTTTTTTCAATTATATTTTTTCTTTAACCAACCAAAAACACCAATATATTTGGTGACCATCAAAATTAAATGCTCTTAGAATTATACTTGATTTAACGAATGTTCCAAATTGGCATGAGCGTACCAAGTGGCGCTTGAGCGAACCTCTGAGGCATGGAGTTGCCGAGAGCACACTATATTTGGCGATCTATAACAATATTATAAATAATAAAACACTAAAATAAATAGGACAATATTAAACATTCGGAAATCCAAGATCATGAAATTTTTACATGCATACAAGTTCACATATTCGAACAATTACGCTATTAAAAACGTCTGATGAAAAACTGAAAAGTGATAGCCATGTAAGGCGTCAAGGCGTTGCTACGGTTACGGCTGACTAACAACGTCACGTCATTGGTTATAGCGTTTGACCCTCCTCCGTGTATATACGTGTATAATGTAATTTAATAATTAATTTTAATTTGTACTAAATATATATACATGGTGAGGCAGACCACACGTGCAGTATATATAGCGGGTGAACTGTTTGGTCTAGAGCCATAAAACAAAATGCTTTCCTTGTAAACAGCGCATGGCGAGTCTATTAAAAATATTTTCATCAAAATCAATGCACAGTGACCTCCAAAACCAAGAGTCGAGGGTTCGAATCTCGAAATGTTTAAATGTAAACATTGGACAAATAAGACATCGTTTTAAAGGTCTTGTTTAAAGAAACCCACTCGTTGTAAACGAGATTTATTTATCTTTATTTGTTTCAAAATGGCGAGCATGTTTTTATATTTTGACATTTACCGAATACGCTCTAATTTTATTACCATTTGAGTTATGTTTATTCCAATTTCAAATTCTTACTGATAAAACAATTAGCTTCACTCTGATGTGTCACATGACTACATTCATGCGTATTTTGATGTTGGTCATTAAACCCGAATTTTGAACAATTCAAAATTACCATAAGTCAAAAATGTCATTTTGTATTTAATTTTAAAGGTCTCGTTAAGACGAAAAATTTGTATTTACTTTTTTTTACCTCCAGTGTTTTCGATAAATAAGAGGAAATGTGTTTTTAACGTTATTTCCCCAGTGTTTTAGGTTCCATTGGACGCTCCACTCCATAACTGAATGCCCTAACGTCAATTATCTAATAACAACTTTAAAATTTTGATTGTTAAATCTAACTCACATGTTTTTCATACTTATAAAAATGCTGACTAAACTATTTAAAACACTGTTAACCAGCAACTAACAACGCAATAATAATGTACGCTAAAGATCGCACATTTTGGGCCCATTTCGTCTGTGGGTTACGTTAAAATTATCCAAAATCTAAATAAAGTAATTTACTTATTTACATGAACTAGTTTACAGGGTTTCAATTTGAGCACATTCAAACTAAATAGTAACATAAGCTACGTTTTGGTAGTGTTTTACCACGTTTATAGCCTAACCGAACCCAAATTGTTTAGTTTTACAAATTTTAAATGTTGAACTCCGATGGATATGAGTTAAAGAAACATGTGAGGTACTGGACAGTCAAATTATAAAACATTTGTTTCTTACGATGGTATAATATCTCTTGTGTATATTATTAGTACGGTGTTAATTGCTGATTAACAATGTTTTTAAATGTTTATCAGATTTTTTATGAGTATGAAAAGCATGTGAGTAGATTTAACAATCAAATTTTAAAAATTGTTTACTTAATTATGTTTGATTCTTGAATTTTAAATGAAGCTAAATTAATATTTCAGCTAAAATAACCAGTGAATTTCATGAATGACATGCTAAATGTTTTCAAGGTATTTTAACAGTTGTAAACAAACATAAGTAGTATTACACAAAAATGTTGTCTTTAGAAGATCTTTAAAAATCACCCTTTACCTACAGCAAAAAATTAGCCTTTCATTTAGCTAAACAGATTTTAGTTAATTTTCTGTCGTCAAACTAAGGGATATTAATAAATGTTTAATATAACAATAATTCCCACTATTTTATGATTTATTTCGTACGTGTATGGGTGGGTGAGTAAGCCAATAGTACTAGCTGGTGACATCTCAGCCCGTGTCCTCGGTAATGCCAGTTGGTCTTACTCGCTGCACCGTGACATTACGGCCTTCGGTCCCAGTGTGTGGATCGTAATTACATTAATACCTATACATTAATACATTCATGTTAAAAGCTTAGAGAATTGACATCAGGTCATTCAGTTTTGGAGGTGAGTTTAGTTTTACAAATTTTAAATGTTGAACTGCGATGGACATGAGTTAAAGAAACATGTGAGGTACTGGACAGTCAAATTATAAAACATTTGTTTGTTACGATGGTATAATATCTTTTGTGTATATTATTAGTACAGTGTTAATTGCTGGTTAACAATGTTTTTAAATGTTTATCAGATTTTTTATGATTATGAAAATGTAACGGAAAGCACAAGGGAAATAACGTTAAAAATCCATTTCCTCTTATTTCTCAATAACTCCTGACGGTACAAAAAATAGTAAATACAAACTTTTTTCGTCTTAACGAGTCTTTTAAAATGACATACAACATGATGTATTTTGCGGTTTAGCATATTTTACCTATGGGAATTTTGAATTTTTCAAAATTCGGGTTTGGTGACCAACATCAAAATACGCATGAATGTAGTCATGTGGCATATCAAAGTAGCATATTATCAGTAAGAATTCGAAATTTGAATAAACATAACTCAAATGGTAAGAAAATTAGAGCGTATTCCGTAAATGTCAAAACGTCCACCATTTTGAAACAAATAAAGATGAGTAAATTTCGTTTGCAACCAGTGAGTTTGTTTCAACAACACTTTAAAACGATGTATTATTTGTCCTATGTTTACTTTTACAAATTTAGAGATTTGAACTCTCGACTCTTGGTTTTGGAGGACACTGTGCATTGATTTTGATGAAAATATTTTTAATGGACTCGCCATGCAATGTTTACAAAGTAAGCATTTTGTTTTATGACCAAACCGTTCACCCGCTATACGTACTTCACGGGTGGTCTGCCTCACCTTTTATAATTGCGTCATCAATATTGATAATACAAAATTGAACAAATTCTTTAAAAAACCAATATTTTAAAATGATTATTAATACACTTAATTAATTATTCAATTAATAACGACTACGCTAGCATATACTAGACTTCCAAACAGTCTTTAATTTGTCTTTTAATATTATCTAGAACAAATATAATTGAAATTTATTATAACTACTGTCGTACTTCTAACTTGACTCCAGCGTAATCACGTTCTATATTACAAACACTAACTACATTAGTTTGTAAAAGTATGAAAGACGAGTCATAAACTACAATTATAAACAAACTTCATCATAAAACAACATTTTGTGAACTGTAAATATTATTATTATGAGATCAGTGTATACTAATAAATTTAATCACAATAATATATAAGTACTTCCATCATTTTTAACCTAAATTTTCTTGGTTTTAATAAAAACGGGCAATTTTCCGTAAAAGTAGGAATGATGATAAATACTTTAAACGACATGAAAATATAATATCGACAGTATAAATGTAAATAAATCAACAGAGACGTTAAATAAAACGTTAAAAGTATTTATTTCTTTTATTTTACAACGTTTTCATAACTATTTGAGTAAATATACGCGTACAGTAGTATTTACCCTACCGCCCACCCATACATGTACAATGGTATTGACCCACCCGCCCACCCATACACGTATAGTGGTATTGACCCACCCGCCCACCCATACATGTACAGAGGTATTAACCAACACATACGTGTACAGTGATATTGACCCACCCATACGCTTACAGTAGTTTGACCCTTCCGCCCACCCATATATGTACAATGATATTGACCCACCTGCCCAACCATACACGTACAGTGGTACTGACCCACCTGCCCACCCATACACGTACAGTAGTATTGTACGGTGGTAACTAGTACCACCGTACGTGTATGGGTTGGCGGGTGGGTTAGTACCACCGTACGTGTATGGGTGGGCGGGTGGGTTAGTACCACCGTACGTTTATGGGTGGGCGGGTGGGTTAGTACCATCGTACGTGTATGGGAGGGCGGGTGGGTTATGTACAGAAATCCTTAAGATTGTTTTCTTATTACATGAGTAACTACGAAGAAATTATGGTCATCAACATTTTACGAAGCAGCAAATTAACATGATTAAGACTAAAGAAACGGATTTTTCAATAGTGACATGACAATAGTTTAGTTATAATCAATCACAGAGCTGGGACGTTATGGTTAGTGATATTAATTACATAATTGTATGGTATCTATGAGTGAATAATGTCACCAAATATAACAAAATAGTATGTCCTAAATGTTACAATACAAAGTTTATACCATACAAGTAACAACTATGTTTATGGAATTTATTTTAAATATTGTTACGGATCACAGTAACTACCAGCAGCGCCACCCAGGTAATTGCACCCCACCTTGCGCGGATAATTGTGCACTTTCTAGGCCAATCCAGTTTCTTCTAGAAGGTTGGCAGTTAATATATCTATATATTGAGTCAGGTACTCAGAAGGACCTAAATACCCTTCCTAAAACCATCTTGACAGCTCCGGAAACTTCTAGACTCCAAAACTGTGCCTTATATAAAGGCATCCCTCAGCCGACGAGTCAGTCAGTCGATGGCAGTGCGAATCTTCGCTCACTGAAGTGGAAGTGACAGTCAAGTGTCAATGTTTAACACTGACAGCTCACGAACAGTGACAGATACTGTGTGAACACAACATCAACTGTGAGAAATTATAAGAAATATTTTAAGTAATGATGGTTTAGTTTGTTAAAATAGTGTCTGCCCAAAAACAAATATATAAATATCTCGTAGTGTGTAATTTATTTAATCGTGCAGAGAAAATAAAAGCAACAGTTAGTAGCCACGAACTGGGATAGCCCTGAGGACCTTAACAATATACAGAAAGCTATTTTAATGCATAGAAAAAATATATTTTTGTTTGCTGGCAAAGATATAGTTCATATATATTTTTTTTAACTAAACTTCCACTGACCCTTACATAACCAATCCTCCCGTTGGCCAACGACACCTTCCAGTTGAACTCTCAAGTTTCAAAAACATCCCTGATACTCAAACATGCAACATTTTAGAAATGGGTCTAAAACGGCTGAGAGTGTGTTTAGTCACACATAAATATATGATGCTTATAAACCTCCCAATATCGTTATAAAAAAGTTAAATACTATGAAACTTGTTTCCAGTGGTAGCACCCCAGATCATATTTGTTTACTCAATCCAAAGTTTGAGTAAACAAAAGGATCGCTTGAACAAAAATAATATTGTGAAACTCACAAACCAAATTGTCTCCACTGAACCAGTGTAGCAATGAAGCATTCTGCAAATAATAATAAGCTGTCGATTAAAAGTGTTTTGTCAGCATTTGATTGTTCATGGTTGGTAAAATTGTTGGAGATTTTGAACGCTTAAAGTGTTTTAAGACACAAACACGTTTCAACAGATAAAAAACTCCTGTCATCTTCAAGTGTTACTTAGTACTTTAAAATATATTTAAAACTAGTTTTTTTTTTTCAATGTTATATGGGTTAATTGAAAAAGAAAATAGTTTAAAATGCAGTTTAAGGTACTAAGTAACGCCTGAAGACGACAGGAGTGTTATATCTGTTGAGACGTTGTGTTTATTTCTTTAAATACTTGAAAGCTTTGGAAATCTGAAATGATTTTACTAATCATCGACAATAATAAGTAGGCCACAGTGCTATGAAATATCAAATTTCATAAATTAAGCTCTAGCCATACTTTCACAATGCCTAACTTCATAAAATTTCAAATATCCATTTGACGAGTTTTCTCTGGGCTGCCTCGACTGCTGTAATTAAGTACACCACAGTTTTCAGCACCTCTAACACTTCAATCAAAAAAAAAGAAATATGTCAACTGTAGTCCTTCATTGTTTGACAAGGTTTACACATGTATATTAGCAACAAGAACCACTCACTCATGGCAAATTTTGTATTCGTCATGAACGTAAATGGACTTTTTATTAGTTTTAATATTTTTTATATTAATTTGATACGTTGTAATATTTGAGCTGTTAATATCACTGATGTACTTACGTGTTTTTACATGTACTCATAATTTTAACTCAGGGACTTAAGAGAAACATACATTCCTTAAGTATGTAAAGATATTTCTTCTCTTTTTTACTTTTATTGGTGTCATCACGTTTCATTCTAATACACTCTGAACTTACATTTTAACTTGCATTCCATTAATGTTGCCTCATTCTACCGATAACTTTATTTTGTACCAAGTCACGAGGAATTTTTTAGAAACATCTCTATGCGGTGAATATAATCTTAAACCTTGCAAATTTACTGGTCGCAATTTCCTGTGTGTAAGAGAGGAATGACTTTGAGATGCTAATATGAGAAAGGAGCATCTCTTTTACACTGGAACATTTTTCATCAGAAAATTTTTATGTGTTATTTGGCTTTTGGTTAGGTATAAATCGTTGTATATAATGTAATTCAATAGATACAAATAGTAGGAAATTTCTATTATTGTGATAGTCTGAAAGGTAACTATATATTTATATTTTACTACTAAATATATTTAATTACGATAGTAATATCTTAAGGAATAAAGATAATTTGATGGATTTAGAAAGGGGAAAAATTTTTGTCATAAGTAAAAACTATTTTTGGAATGAACGATTAATTAGAATAATTAACAATTTATATAGGTGAATTGCAAAGCTTTCACCTTCATTTATCTTCGGAATATGAAACAGAAGCACTGAATAAATATTATATGGTTATTCAAAGAACATAGATTGAATGTTGTATTAAGTCCTATTCTTTGTATCAAATGATGCCCAATTCAAGAATGCACAACTAGTTACACGTAATAGAATTACATAAAATACCCTTGCTTAAAATGAGAAAACTACCCTTATCAAAACGCTTTCTTGAATAAAATAGATAGTATCTATTAAATATCCCTAAACTATTTATATATTACCTGTAATCGATTAATTCCAGTTCCATTCAACCTAACCTTTGTAGCAATTAACAATATATTTTTTGGCCAATACTAATGTACGTTAATGAGCGGTCGAGTAGGTCAAAATAACCGCACTAGTATGGGTGGAATATTGACTCAATATCACTGACCATAAATGGGCGGATTAGTTTATACTACTGTACTAATATGGATGGGAGGGAGGGCCAATACCACTGTACGTAAATGGGTGGGTGAGTGGGTCAATTACCACATTAGTATGGGTGGTGGGGTGTAGTGAGGGGGGAGTAGTACGAGGCTACTCCCTCTTGGCCGCAAAGAAGGCCAAGTGGTCGGCTCAGCTCGGAGGTCCATCGCTGCGCCTCCAGGCAACATCAAGGTGGAGTAGGAATGCAGGCGATCCGCCTCTCCTCCCGGTCCCTAGATCCTGGAAAACTGCAACGATACGTACACAAAATGAAGTCCAGTTTAACACAAAATAAATGAATGGAAGGAGGAGGGAGTGTGGGAAAAAAGACTGAAGAATTGTTTTATAAATACTCACATTATAAGACTAATTCACAACAATGGAATTTTCACTATCCGGTCAGAAAATTTAAAATGTTGCCACTTCAAAGTAATGCTTCTAGGTATAATTGCAATTAATTTAAAGTATTTATCAAAAGTAAATCAGTATAACAGTGAACCCATTGTATGCTCTTTGTTGCTCTTCTCACTGAGCAAAATATAATATCTAATAATTATAAATATTCAATCAGATATAGTAAGTAACTTTAATATTTAAGAGGTAGACTAATAACTACTCTCTATCCCTCAGCCTGTAAACTATAATATATAGTTTATGGAAATAATCTTAATCTTAATTTTGTTTTTTCAAGGGTATATATGTAGTACTTTAGGCCTACTTCAAATACAAGTGATCTAACCGGTTTAGTGCAATTTTTTGCTATCGATGTTAGCAAGTGTAATATATTTCTAACAAATTAATCAGGAGAAAATAAGAACTAAAATTGAAATCGTAAATCTGTAAATAGCATATTTCTGCTAAAAACTGTTCATCATTATATTGCTATTACATTAAATCAAAGTCGTAATTTATCAATCAATAATGGGCCTAAAATGCATTAAGCCTTCTTTAACACTTAACATGGGGACCAATGGCTAAAAAGTGGCTTCTAAACTACCACCATCGACAGGACAGTCGTTCTACGTGCAAGGATGGAATCCCACACCGGTCATCCTTCCAGAGAACAGCCATGTTCGATGTTGTTTGACACCGCTATCCAACAACTTCGGAGCCCTACGAGGAAGGCCACATAACTTCTGCAAACGTAAGTCATAAAACCTCTAAATTCAAGTACAACCAGAATAAAAAAGTCTTATTTATAGTACCAAACTGTCAAGAAACCCATTTGCTATGGTGGCAAGAAATAGTCAAAACATCATACACCAAGAACTTTGCTTTAAGTGGCTTGAAGAGTTGAGTAGGAAGGTTTAACGATGTCAAAACAGCATACACCAAGGACTTTGCTTTCAGTGGCTTGAAGAGTTGAGTAGGAAGGTTTAGCGATGTCAAAACAGCATACACCAAGAACTTTGCTTTCAGTGGCTTGAAGAGTTGAGTAGGAAGGTTTAGCGATGTCAAAACAACATACACCAAGAACTTTGCTTTCAGTGGCTTGAGTTGAGTAGGAAGGTTAAACGATGTCAAAACAGCATACACCAAGAACTTTGCTTTAAGTGGCTTGAAGAGTTGAGTAGGAAGGTTTAACGATGTCAAAACAGCATACACCAAGGACTTTGCTTTCAGTGGCTTGAAGAGTTGAGTAGGAAGGTTTAGCGATGTCAAAACAACATACAACAAGAACTTTGCTTTCAGTGGCTTGAAGAGTTCAGTAGGAATGTTTAGCGATTTAATGTGACCTAACTTTGTTTTTGAACAAAGTTAACATTATGAGGTTAACAGTTTCCTGTCTCATGTAGTAACAAATTTTAAAGTCTATTACAATGTCCCTGCAATATTGATAAGTAAATTCATTGAGTCAATGTTTTAGCCAAATTGTAATAAAAACGTTTCTAAGTGTATTTTCATATTCACCGTTACTAATCAATAAATAAATATACTTGTTAAATTACCTGCGTTACTAAACGTTGGAAACTTTTCATACTATCAAATAATTACGCGTTTAATAAATGCGTTAAAGTTATGAAGTGTATGTAATTATAAACATTAATTGGAGTTACAATAATCTATTAATAATTTTTATACAAACTTTAATAAACCTCAAATAGATTACGATGAGGATTCATAATCTTGGTGACATTAGAGTTTTCAAAGGTTTTATAACTCAGTCTGAGTACAATGATAGAGATCACAAATACAAAATGGTCTATTTCGAAGCTCTCCACTTTATCCAATGTTTATGAGTGAGTTTATCAGATAACTCATGATTTTAATATAGTGCCAAACCATATTTACAAAGAAATCTTAATTTGAACAAAGGAAATTATTCTAAATTATCATGAAACTAAATCATGAACAAGGACGAAACAGAGTTTCAGCTGGCTGGAATCATGAAAAATAGGCAATATTCGTGACTGGTGTGAGAAATCAATCAAATTATCCTCGTATAGATAAAGTCATACTAAAATTTATAAGTTTTATTAGTGCTGCCAATTTACAAATGTCGTATATATAGTCAATGTTTGAAATTAGTCAAGACTTATTTTTACTGAACAAAACATTCTAGTCCATTTTAACTTTTCACTTTTCGGCACTTTAATACAGCATATCAAGCTAAAAACAAAATACTGTATATAAGGACTATTGCACTTTAGTATATATAGGCCGCTTAAAAAGTGGTCAGATATGCACATCTCTTTCGACTACTAGCGTAAGAGAGATGCCCTGAGTGAAGGAAGTGAAATATAGAACTATTCTTCACTATTGTGTCGTTCCACTTACAAATTTTAATAACAACTAGAATGACAATACGTAGTGTGATGGTAATGAAATAGCAAGCTCCACCCACTACGTCATTACCAGTAGTAAACAGTGATTAGTTTTGTTAACATTGACAAATCAAGCTTAGGAAGATTAAATTAAACAATTGTTTAGTATTCAAATAACAATTGATAATAAAAACACACAATGAATAGTAATGTAAACAATGAAAACCAAACAAACTTGCACAGTTCATACTTTTTTTCAACTAAACTCGGTTGCAAAAGTTGAAGACTTGAAGGCAGTTAGTCACGCACGTGATGTACAGCAGCTGAGCAGTGGAACGTTTCAGAGTAGCGCTAAAACTCCTATATGCGTTAAATATATCACGCATGCCACAATATGTCCAGCCCAATTAATTATAGTTGAAGTGGCATTTACACTTATTAACACCGTACTTTACGTCAAACTAAATGTGTTTTACTCCTGGTAAATAGTCTATGGTATTAAAGAGCTATTATTCAACTCAGAATATGGCACAATAATGTATATATATATATATATATATATATATATATATATATATATATATATATATTTTAATTAAACTTTATTCACCAATTCACATGGGCTTGCAAGCCTATGCGTGAACTTTATTCAACGAGTGTAGTACGGACCGTTGACTCAGTAGGAATTCGAAGCTTGGACGTTGCCCTCCGCAGTCCAAAGCCTTAGCTACTGAGCCACCGCGCCGGCAATGCATTACAGGTAAGTTTCATACGAGAGTGTGGTAACTGCCAAAGCTGGAAGATCATGAATTCGTGACAGTCCAGCCACCAGTTTTTTGCTCGATTAGAACTAACTACCCACGGGATACGAACAGATTTACATTATTTGCTGTGTATACGAACAAAATCACTCCAAGCTTTTTTCGACAGCTGAAAGATGGTCTGCCACACGGATCTATACTTGATCCAATTTTGTTCAACGTGTATATTTCTGATCGCAATAACAAATTCTAGAAAATTTATATTTGCAGATGATATTGTTTTATCTGCAAATATAAATATTAACACAAGGACTTATAATGACGCTATTATGCGGCTTGTTTGGCTGTTTCAATAAAGATTGTTTTCTTTCTTTCTTTCTTTCACAGCTACTGAAGAAACACTCACAGTTGACTTAGCAGCTCTCGAAAAATATTTTAGAACTTGGAATCGTAACCAATCAAAAACCGTTAAACTAATCGAAAATGTAACATCTCTGTAAATGATTTAAAACTCCATCATAGTAATCATCCACAGTGCTTGGGAGTAATGTTAGATTTGTCACTGACGTTTAAAAGCGATCTTCAAAAAAAAACTAGCTAAAATCAAAATCAGGGCAAATGTAATACATTATGTTTCTGGAACAAATCGGGGAGCCAATGCACACGTCTTGAGTACAACAAGTCTATTCGACTGTTGAAGTCCTCCCGAGAGGCTAACTAGCGTTCACACTAAAGTGATTGATGTCCAACTTAATAGAGCCATGAGAGCTATTAGTGGCACTCTCATGGAAATTTCACTCCCCTGGCTCCTGGTGCTGCGCGATACAGTTCCTCCATAGATACGACGTCAGGAGGCATTACTTAAAGAATTCTATAAGTTCATGAATGCTCCGCACCTCCCCATTACAGAGGATCTTCCACGCCAGAACGGGTGCTTAAAATCTCGAAACCCACCTCTAAGTACTGCTTTCCAGTTGAGCAGATCAAACGTGTCGCCCAATACTAGCTGGGCCATAGCGTGGAACAGTTTTGATGGTCGAAATAAGTTCCTTATTAACGATCCGTCATTACCTGTAGGTGGGATGAACCTCCCCCGTAGGGACTGGACTCTGTTGAATCGGATACGAACTTGTGTGGGCATGTGCAATCACTGTAAATATTAATGGGAATTGACAGTAGATCAGTCATGTGATTGAGGTGAGTCTATCTCCACATTATGAGCGATGGATCACATAGTTACAGATTACCATCTGCGCTCTTTTACGCAGGAATTAGCCAGCATAAATAGAATCAGTGAGGCAGAGAATCAGTAATGGCTCGTTAGATTGGATTTATCTTTGTGACATATGATCACTTTATATATTTATTCTCATTAATACATAACATTTCTTTTGGATCTTGATCCAATATATATCAAAGCTTTTTAAATGTTTATAAATGATAGCTGACCATAAGTCATACAATACACACAATACTCCATTGTGGAAGAATCCAAATATATTATTCCTCTTTAGTTCATACTGGAATATTAATATGAGAATATACAGAATGTGTTTATATCAAGGCATAAAGCTACGTTAAGCCGGCGCTAGCCGACGATAAGTTTAACTGATGAAGCTCTAACCTTGGTTTATATCCAACTTGCATCTTTCCACAGACATCTGTATGCGGTGACTTTAATCTAGGCTTGGAAATTTACTGGATGCAATTTCCTGATATAAAATAAGGACAGCTTTAAAATGCTAATATGAGAAAGGCCTCTTCTTTTATGCAAAAATATTGTATCATCTGAAATACCTTATGTCATTCGTATTTTTATTTATTAGAAAGTCTACGAATAAAATATAATTTTCTTAAGTAGACCTTATTAATAAGTTTTTTAAATATGATAGTTATAACTTCATCTAAAACATGTTATGTATTTGAAAAATAAATGACCAAGGAGTGGAGGATTATATATTGGAAAGTTACATATCTCTATAATGGTCGGTTTTTGTTGTATAACTAAAAGGATAAAAGGATTTACTATACAGCTTTTAAACCCTTAAATAACACATAATTGACACAGCTTAAAGAGGGGATTGTAACCACTGTGGAGGCGATTGCTTAAGCTCTCACGTTTGGTGTGTAAATGGTTACTTTATGACGTTTAACAAATCAATCTGAAATAAGTCGTATTTACAATTTATTAATAGCGTGTTGATTGAACGTATGAATATAAATAATTGATTTGTTGATTGAATTGTTTCTAAAAAATAGAGTATTTTACAATTATAAGGTTGGCATTATTTTCGGAACGTTTTCTCGTTATTATTACGTACGTCAACAACAGTTGTGCCACCATGAAGCAGAATAGAGTATTTTACAATTATAAGGTTGGCATTATTTTCGGAACGTTTTCTCGGTATTATTACGTACGTCAACTACAAGTTCTGCCACCATGAAGCAGAATAGTTTATTTTGGCTTTCGTAATATTTAAGCTTTTAATACTATAGCAGCCGTAACTGGCCGTAGCTAAGGAGCTAAAGAGGGGTCTTGCCATGCAATGGTGTGACCATACCAGAGATTACCCCGTGCCACCGTTTCGGAAGTCACGTTAAGCCGGTGGTCCAACGAGTATAGAAAACAAAAATAGGTTCGTCTAAGCAGTTGAGGTGAACTCTATCTTAATCAGATCTATTCTCACTAAAAAAATAAGATACTTAATTTTATCTAATTTACATGATTAGTTATGTACTCATTGCCCTATTTAAAACATTACAAATAATGTCTTTTAAGCGTTTTTATACAATCACTATAAAATATTCTAACCAAACTATCAGTTTAATTTCAATAGTGTTCACAGATGTGAGTCAGCTATCTTCTATTTTGTCTCTTATCAATCTTAACAACCAAACATCCCATCAAACAAAGATTAGGCATACGCAAATCAAGCAGACAGTCCGGATCAATATGCAATTTACAGTCAAAGGCCTATAGAACTACTTGTGGTTTACTGTCATTAACCTTGATTACATCCACACACTGACATACCAATTCCCTGCCTCCAGTCTATGAGTTACAAATCGATTTACAACTTTCAGCTTCCATAAGAAAATTACATTTTCTTTTTTTAATCAATATCCCTTTAACTATAGTTCAAAGTGGCTCTGACACGCGGTGTTGCTAAGAGTACTGCATTTCACATACGAAAGATAATAATTACTTGTTGTATAAATTCACTAGAAGAAGTATTTTTAATTAGTTAAAACAATAACACAATGGAACCATATAAAAATATTGAGCTACGAATCATTCATAAACAATAATAAACAAATATGTAAAAAGCAATTAAAACAATAAAAAGTCCACAATCATAATATGTTTACTCACAACATCCAACAAGTAGGTTATAAAACAAATGTATTTAGAGAAGTGAAAAGTGGCAACAATGCAAGACGTAAAGGCGTTGCTATGGTTTCGCTGGTTTACATCGACACGCTATTGGTTACTTTTACATCATTCTCAAACTCCTCGTAGTTCCACCATTTGCCGCAAGAGCGCTCTGAAGTCAAGTTAGGTTATTCGATTAATAAACTATAGTACTTGTATTTATGTTGAGGTGTTGGTTATATGGAAGACTAGGGGACACCCCTGCACGCTTCGCGTACCAAACCTGTCACTCGCTACGCTCGTGAGGGAAGCTCGGCCTGCCACCTCACCTGGGGACCCAACCTTTAGGTCCTTTTTGGAACTCGGCCTACGGCGTCGCCAAGACGCTTTGCTATAACTTGCGCCAGCTAAGTCCCACTCTGGGTCGGTCGCTACTAGCCACACTCCATACTACGTCTAAGGGTCTGCACATATTTCCTATTGTCCCTCTTCGGCCCAAGCACAAGGGCAGATTCATTGCCTTATCAACTGTTGGGTGCCAGTATAAAGGAGTATTTTGTGAGTTACTAGACAGAAGACAGTTTGTGACTGACTAGTGGTGTGTCGGTCTCCTCAAGCCCATAAAACCCTAAGGAAAGGGCTTGTCTCTTAAGGGCAATAAAATCATAAACTTTATTGGATTTTTCACAAAAAAAAACCAATATTTTCTAGCTGAAATTCCTTTTTTTTTGCCACACCCCCCTCCCCCATGCTCTCACTCACAGGGAGGCACCCAGAGCGGAATTCAGATGGCGCGACTTATACTGGCCCCTTTAAGGGACTCGGCCTACAGCCTCGCGGGGTAGAGTTAGGCCTGCGGCCTCTTCAAGGCACTCTGCTACAGTGCCATTTGTGGATCTCGGCATGTCGTCTCGTGAAAAAATTCGTCTTTCGGCCTAGCCAAGGTTTTTCAGCAGTACGACCATGAAATTTGGTTTTTGGGGCAGTAGACCCTATAAACATAGTATTTTCTCAAATCTGATCATATATTAGTAATTAAGAGAAAAATACCTTTAATTTGATACCACACTTGGGTGTATTAGTTAAACTTTACTACATAATTTTGTGTTTTGAGCTTTTCATTTGGGGGGGGGCTAAGCCCTTAAACGGTGTCTCTCCCAAAGTTTAATCATATAATGTGATCGGTAGATAAATACCTATAGTTTTATACAACACTTGAGGGTTTAATTTTAGTATTTCCCTTTTTTATTTAGGATTTTTTTTCCATATACCCCTTATTTATTGCCATTTTAACAATCTGATTATATATTTGGATTCAGGAGAAAAATATCTTCAATTTGATACCCCATTTGATTTTGCATATTCAAAATTTTCAGTTTTTGAGTCCCCGAACCCCAAATCTTTAAGATTTTAAGCTGAAATTCATATATAACGTGCACGTTTGTTACACGTGTATACTGTGAAAGTTTGAAAATTGTGCAAAATAGTGTTCTCAAGTTAGGTAATAAAAACAACGTTATTGAGATTTTCCCATAAGAAATACATTGGGGCAGTTTTGGGGTAAAAAAAAGGCCGCCATCTTGTTGAGGAGTGAAAACAGTAAAATTTTGTGAATTTTCCTGGAGGTTTCAAACCGAGAGCTTCAATTCAAGTATACACTTTATAGGGGTAGGGCGCTGAGAAGTGCCTCAACATTTATATAATTCGTTGAGTGATCCGAATCCAGCTATATATAAGACTAGAGGGCACCCCTGCACGCTTCGCGTGCCGACCCCATCATCACTTGCTAAGCTCATGAGATAAACTCGGCCTACGGCCTCGCCAAGACCCTCCCCTACAGGTCCCTTTGTGGAACTCGGCCTACGGCCTCGTGGTGGGGAAGTCCGACCTGCGGCCTCACCAAGGCCAATACTTCTACAGTCCCATTTGTGAATCTCACCTCATAAGGAAGATCGGCCTACTGCTCGTCAGGATTGATAACCAGTATGAACATGAATTTTGGTTTTTGGGGCAATGGAGCCCCTAAACGTAGTATTTTCTAAAATCTTATAGTAGATTAGTATTTAAGAGAAGAATACATTTAAATTGATACCTCACTTGGGCGTATTAGTTTAACATTACCCAAGTTTGGGTTGTGGAGCATATTTTGTATTGGGAGGGCAGAGCCCTTAAACGTTTTCTCTTTCAAACCTGTATTAAATTGTGTAATTTTGTAGATAAATACCTATAGTTAGGTACCCTACTTGGGCTTTCTATTTTAGTATTAAATTTTTTTGTTTTCTGTTTTTTTATATATACCCCTTATTTATTACCCTTTTTTAAGGGATTATGCAAAAATAAAACTTCAATAATCCTTTGAAAGTCAACATTTATTCATAAAATAGAAAACGTTTTAATAATTAGATTTGATATTTTAAGATTCATAAAGCAATACAAATTAATAGTTTCCATGATGTTTTTACCAAGCAACGCTATTTTGTTTTGACATATATTCACCAGCTACTTGTGATGAAGTACAAGTTATGTACACCATTTGAAAAGTAATTATCTAGCAAACAAAAATATGTATTATCCCCTAAAGATAACAGATTTCACGGTATTTAGGAAAATGTATCAAACTAATCAAATTAAAAAAACAATTCTTTAAATAAAGCAGCAAATAAACCGTTTGAAAGCGTGTTTTTTTTTTTTTTTTTTTTTCTAGTTCAAAAGTGCACATTGGTTGCCACATGTGAAACTTTTTTGTGCTTAGCGACCCCACTATAAACCTCAGTATAATAAGTGATCTCAATGGGTATTCTGGACACTTCATTATGTATTTGTATTTTCAGTAGGTATTTGAGGACATATAGTTGAAATAAAGTTATTGCACTGTCAATAGCAATAAAGTTTGAAACAACTGGTTTTATTAGTGAGTGCTCTATTGTCATTTATTATTCCAAACACAACACATTAATTACAGGCATACCACTCTTATTAGCCCTCAAAAGGATAATATTAAGGCGTTATTTCAGGAAACTGTAGGACCAAAGTAAGTTTAGTTAGGGGCCGATATTCTTTACAAAACTAGTCTGCCCATTCTCTGTATGAAGAAATTATTCAAACCATGTAAGGGGTATTCCAGTACAGTAAAAAGTGAAAATGACTGATACAAATTTAGAGTCCAGCTCATGACTCGATCATGTGCTATCTCCCAAGGCTAGTCGGTCCCTAAATATCTCATTTCTGCGTCATTAATGATCAATAGCTCGAAGTTCAGCTCTATTTTAGAATTTGCCCTCCAATCTTGATAGGTTAGGTTAAAATATGTCTTTTTCTTCGTTGTAACATGTACTGAATCACAGTTATGTTTTGTTTTATTCATATTCGTGGGGTTATTCCTATAGAAAATATTTCAAGAGTGAGGGCCCTCTTCTAAAAAAGGTGCCAAAATAAAAAAAAGTATTAATACCCTATTTTTAATACTACGTTTTCATTGTAATTTACAAACTAAAATTATTAAAAGTCAGTACAATCAAAAGTTGATGTCAAAATAACATACACCAAAAACTTTGCTTTCAATGGTTTGAAAATTTGAGAAGGGTTTAACGATTTAATGTAACCTAACTTTGTTTTAGTTCCGAAGTTATGATGAGGTTTAAAGTTTCTTATCTCATGTAATATGAGATTTTATGTCTGGCTATTAATTGTTATAAAGTCTGCTGCTGCATTATTAATAAACATATGCCATAATGTTGGACTTATTTAGCCAGAGTTCAATAAACCCGTTTTTAAGCCATTTATTATTTTTACTATATCAGTATACAATAAAAATATGTACTGATACATCCACATAACTTTTTTTATCGGAAGCTTTAAATAATTACATTTTTATTAGATTTTTAAGAGACTACATACATGTTCTTCCTGACATGGAAAACTATTGAAAGAGTAAGACAACCTAAGCAAAACACAAGTAACAAAGAAGTAACATAATAAAGTTGTTGTAATGTTTTATTTTCATCTGTTTCCAAGTGGACCTGAGTAAACTGGTAGTATATTTTTTTTTATAAGTTCCCATTCATCCCTACTTTTACCACAGAAAAGAAGGAAACAGAGGTCGTATCCAACAGTGCGCTGTATGTGTGGCGAGTAGTCATTTCTCCACTTTGCTATGCGATGACATGGCCTGCACCTTGTCAATCTCTCCTTGATAAACCCACTTACTCAAGGATTAAGGTAATAATGATTAAAAATTATGTATAAAGGTGTACATTAGTTGTAAATTACTTATAACTGCAACGAAGCGTTCACTGCGGTCATAAGAAAGTAACCTATATATATCTTTTTCTCTGAGCAAATTCCGTCTAGTTATGAAATTTACCAGTTGAACTGTGAAGTGTAAAAAATATCCAATTTGCAAACATGCAAAACTTGAGAAATGAGGATAAACTGGTTGAGTGTGAGGTTAGACACTAAGTCAAGAATTATATGATGTTTTCAACATCCTTAGAAAACGGCCACAATCGCTATCACTAAATCTAAGCTGTGAAACATTTTTTCAATGCTAGCAAATTTGACCACTGGAGTACATATTTTACAGTTCGGGCAAATTAATGAATCTCTTGAAGGAAATGTATATTCTGTAACTCATAGATCAATAACTCTCTTTTGAAGCAGTGTGGTCATGAAATACTTTGTAAAGAAAATTGCAAGTCAGTTAATATTGGAATTGAACTGAATTGTACAGTTCAGGATAGATGTAATATTACTAATAAACAACACGAAAAATAAATTAAATTTTATAATAGTGATGACTCCCATTTTTAATTGAATCGCTATGTAAGCACAACGTAAATGGTAAAACATTGAAAGCGAACAAAAAACGAAACGTTCAAGTGGCGTCAGCTTATTTTATTTATTTAAGAGCAAAATACACTTCTGTGATCACATTTACCGAATGCCTTCTTCCATAAAATTAGCTTCTCACAATTTCCTTACATAGGTAAAACAGAATTACCTATGTTTCTCCTTTATATAATTCAATAAAATTTACATTCGTTGTCAATAAAAGAATTTATAACAGCATATGTAGATCACTGGGCATTCAAATAATCTGATTTATAACTTCAACATTCAGTTTTATAAATAAATGAACTTTTTATTACAGATTATGTAAATAACAAACTCGTGTTTTTAATCAAGCTGAAATCGATCTGTGCAGCTTGTCGATTGCAGCCAAAATCAATATATTATGAAAAGAAATATGGCCATCGACAGATATTCTCTTCAAAATTAATTTAGTTCTATAACTCTTTTATGTAGTGTCTATTTTACGTTCTCTGATATATCCAAATCACAGCTTCAAAGTAATATGTTTTTGTTTGGATTTAAATTATTTCAAATTCATTAATTAATAACGTGTACTTTGTAAATCAACGTCTGACAACTTCCCCTGTTTTGTTTTTTTATATTTTTTAATATCCACGGCCAGAGGTATATTTATAAAAAATTTCATCACTATTTTAGCATACCATGCCACTATTTCATGAAAGTTATAAAAAGTGTTCATTTTCTGCTGTATATGCTTGATGGAATTGTTTTGGTTGTAAATTAAAAGTCATTTTTTAAAATAAATTCCACAAATTTTAATTTATATAAGAGCGCTTTCGCCGGTTAAGGCATCTTCAGTTGTAATACATTATATACAGAAAACATATGTGAATAAAAATAACAAAAAAATCACATGTAAAACATTAAATACTAGTTAAATTAAATTTAAGTGGCTAAGTTTGATAAGAATTATTATGAATTAAAATATGGCTTAGAGTTTTCAATTTTCGATGATATTTCTTCTTTAATTAAAGGTAAAAATATGTTACTAAAATTTAGAGACGCTTGGAAAATACATTCATCTTTCAAAACTGCCATACATGCACTTTCAATTTGGTTTCTCTTGGTCCATAAAGGTTCTTTTAAAATTATACTTGTAGAATTAAAATTGATATCATGTTTTTCATTAATAGCATGTTCAACTAATTTTGATTTTTCTGTATTTTCTTTTTTATAATTGTAAATGTGCTCGTTTATTCTTTTTGAAATTGGTCTTGAAGTTTGACCTATATACGTTTTATTGCAATCACAATAAAACGTATAGGTTATATATATATATATACGTTATATATAACCTATATACGTATATATATTATATATAATATATATAATTATTATATATATTATATATAATAATTATATATATTATTATTATATTATAATAATAATATATATTATATATAATATAATATATATTATATTAATTTATATATAAATTATATATAAATATATAAATTTGTGGAATTTATTTTAAAAAATTACTTTTAATTTACAACCAAAACAATTCCATCAAGCATATACAGCAGAAAATGAACACCTCTTAGAAAAAAGCGAAACTGGACGACTATGTATTTTATACAGAAAACTCAAAACTAAACAGAGGCTATGTACACAACATATTTGGTACAATAATCAATGCCGTAAGTTAAACATTTTTCCTAATTATATTCAGATCAAAATTAATTCAAAATCTCGTTCATCAAATACTGCTCTCATTAAAGCTAAAAAAGTTTGGTTGACAGAAGAAATTAAAAATTGGTATCAACTTAGAGACAATGTTAGTAGATATCTCAAATGTATTCATGGATTACTTTCTAAAAGGTTACATTTTATTGAGTTTGATGTTTTTCAAAGTGAAACATTTGATATGGTTAATGATACCATACATAATGTATTTACTAAACAAGTATTAAAAATTCAGAGGCTTTGTACCATACATAAGAAATCATGCCTTTTTACTGAAACTAATTCATCATCCCCTGACACAAACCAATCAGAAACCAATCAATTTGCTGTAAATCTTTCTAAAAAGATTTGACAGATTGTGAGTTGAACTTATTAAACAAAGGTCTTAACTTTTCTGTGTCAAATACGCACTTTTCAAATGTTGACATGGTTATGCCAATTGATTCAGCTGCTAATTTATTACCTCCTGAACACAAAGATTACTATCGTTCCTTGATCCGTAAAACATTGGAAAACTCAAAACAACCTAAAAATAACTTAACTCTTACAGAGCTGAAAGTTCTTAAATCATTAAAAACGGATGAGTCCATAGTTATTGTTCCTGCTGATAAAGGAAAAGTTACTGTCATTTTAGAAAAAGAAGATTATGATAGTAAAATTAAAAAGCTCATTAATTGTGATGAATACATTTCACTAAACAAAGATCCTACAGTTAAAATTGAAAAAGACATAAAACGTGTACTTAAAAATTACGAAAATGAAATTGGTAAACCTCTTGTTCTTAAGTTAAGTCCGCAACATTCAAAACCACCTCATTTTTATGGACTACCAAAACTTCACAAGGACCTAATTCCCTTAAGGCCAATAGTTAGTTCCATAGATTCTCCATCGTACAAGTTGTCTAAATATTTGTTACCAATCATAAATCCGTTGTTTGGACAAGCTCAATCTTACATTAAAAACTCTGAAGATTTTATTACCAAAATCAAATAAGTTACTGTTACATCCAGTGACATTATGGTTAGTTATGACGTCAATAGTCTATTTACAAATGTACCTGTCCCTGAAGCATTAAATTTGATTAAAACACTCCTTAAAAATGACAATAGTCTTAAAACAAGAACAAACCTCTCTGTCGATTGCATAATGGAACTACTCACTGTATGTGTTTATTTTCAAATAGAAACAAAATTTTACAATCAAGTTTCAGGTCTACCTATGGGTGGTGTACTCAGTCCTATAATTAGTAATATTTTTATGGATCATTTTGAAAACATTGTTTTTGAAGATTGGAAAAATATGAAACCCAAAATTTGGTTGAGGTATATTGATGATATCTTTTGTGTTTGGGAAGAAAATTTGAACATACAGAATGAATTTTTAACATATATAAATAAAATAAGACCGACAATAAAATTCACTATTGAAAATGAAGTTAATGGAGAAATTCCTTTTCTGGACGTTTTAATTACTAAGACAAATGATAACAAAATTAAGACTTCTCTTTTTCACAAAAAAACTTTCAGTGGACAGTATCTAAATTATAATTCAAACCATCCTCAACATGTTAAAATTGGTCTTATACAAAGTTTATTTAAAAGGATTGATACATTAGTCACAGATAAGAAAGACAAAATACTTGAAGAAAAAGATCTACAGATCTGTTGATTAAAAATGATTATCCTAGAGAAATTATTGAAAAAGCAAAAAGAAAAAACAAAAGCTTTATTACAAATAAAAATTATGAACAACAGACACCTCTAACAACAGTTACGATTCCATATGTCAAAGGAATATCTGAAAAAATTCGTAAAGTTAATTCAAAATTTAACATCAGAACTGTATTTAATTCGTCCAACAATCTAAGAAGCCATTTAACTAAATTAAAACCAAAAAATAAACAACAAGAAACAAAGAATGTAATATATAAAATTGATTGTGATTGCAATAAAACGTATATAGGTCAAACTTCAAGACCAATTTCAAAAAGAATAAACGAGCACATTTACAATTATAAAAAAGAAAATACAGAAAAATCAAAATTAGTTGAACATGCTATTAATGAAAAACATGATATCAATTTTAATTCTACAAGTATAATTTTAAAAGAACCTTTATGGACCAAGAGAAACCAAATTGAAAGTGCATGTATGGCAGTTTTGAAAGATGAATGTATTTCCCAAGCGTCTCTAAATTTTAGTAACATATTTTTACCTTTAATTAAAGAAGAAATATCATCGAAAATTGAAAACTCTAAGCCATATTTTAATTCATAATAATTCTTATCAAACTTAGCCACTTAAATTTAATTTAACTAGTATTTAATGTTTTACATGTGATTTTTTTGTTATTTTTATTCACATATGTTTTCTGTATATAATGTATTACAACTGAAGATGCCTTAACCGGCGAAAGCGCTCTTATATAAATTAAAATTTGTGGAATTTATTTTAAAAAATGACTTTTAAGTTATAAAAAGAGCAGTTCTATATAAACCAGTTGGGAAAAGAGAACGTGTTTATAAAAATACGAATGGAGTGTTAATAAAAGCAAGATATCTGCTCTCATAATTCACTTATTCTAATGGCACGATACTTGAACAAGAAAATCTGTATTTACATTTACACCATGTCCGTATCATCTTCATATCTTTACTTCAGAAAGGCCAACTATAGATTAAAAAATTTAAAGTTTATATTAATTGACCGTGTCTAAGATGAAGAATGAAGTCCGTTACCTGTTCATATTGAAATGCAGAGGACAGTTAACTATCTACAGGTTCAGTCCATGTCAAACAGGCGGGATAGTAATAGGATCAGAGGGATCAATATTCAATTTGGTGCCAAGGCTACTAAAATTTAGACCCCAAAATTCGTTAATTTTCATTATATCTAAACTATGAGATACCAATACACGCTTCGCGTGCTAACCACGTCACTCACTATGTTCGTGTCACCTCGGCCTCTGGCATCGGTCTGTTAACACTCGAACGCACGTGAACTGTACAGGGGAATTCATGACGTTCTCCCCCTTTTGCAACAGCACGTCTACTACTAAAAATGTCATGTTACAAACGTCTCATTAGTGAATTAAGCCAGTAAACATTTCCGTTAAGAATCATGGATAATTAGTAAATAACATTGCACACAACTTATGGGAAGATAAAATAGGACAGAAATGTCATGATGTACAATCACTTTGTTAAATGGGTAATAAAGTCATAAAATTGTCATACATAATTTTTGGAGAATTTTAATCTGTGAAGATGTCTCTAAGTAAAAATTAAATATAAATAAGTAATCGAATGACGGTTACCGAATGCTTTCCCTTACATAGGTAAAACAATCTCCTTGTCATATATTTCAATAAAATTTACTTTCGTTGTCAATAAAAGTATTTATAACAGCATGTGTACATTATTGGACATTCGAATAATCTATAATGTCCAATATTCAGACTTATAAATAAATGAACTTAAGCTTACAGATTATGTAAATAACAAACTCGCGTTTTTAATCAAGCTGTCATCGATATGTGCAGCTTGTCGATCGCAGCCAAAATCATAATACTATGAAAATAAATATGGCCATCGACAGATATGCTCTTCAAAATTATTTTAGTTTTATTTAATAAATAAAGTTCTATAACTCTTTTATGTGGGGTCTGCGAGACCAAGCTGCACAGATCGAAAAATTGTTCCTTTATTTAATATAATACTACATAAGTAATTTAATGGAAAAATTGGTTTTGTCTAACTTTAATCACTTTTTTATAGTAAATGTTAAAAAATGAGGTCATCGATCACAATGGATTTTAAAACACGTTTGTGTCACTTTCCTTAATTTACCATGACTTTCATTTTTCTGTAAACCACCACCCCCCCCCAGGTTCTTAATACGGAAAATTAACCCTTCCCGACTCAACTACTAAATTCACTCTCTTCCCACATAAGCGAATATTATAATAGCCTATACAGAAATATATCTAATTAATTTAATTCCATATTAAGATAAAAATCAATATCCGAATACCTCAATGAAATACTGAGTATGTACGACGATTATTTGGCCCGTTTGATATTTAATACTTTTCAGTATTAAGTAGTCCCTGCATACAGAATGAATAAGAAGACATTATGTTCTATTATACTGTACATGCATACTATTACAGGTTCTAAAAACTTGTGTTATTAAGTACTTGTAGGTTTTTGCTCTTTTGTTGTTTTGTTTTTTGTTTTTTTTTCATTAAAATTTAATTTAATTTTTGTCTAAAGTATACTAATAAATTTGATCTATTTCCATTCTCTCAGTGAGAAAACCTCCCATGTATCCGAAGAGCTAGTATTTTAAGTTTATCTCAAAATCTTTAATATTTCACTGGAAAATCTCGTATTAATTAACATGAAAGTATTCATTTATTGAACTTCTTGAAGTAGCCACATCAGGCAATCACGTTCCCACCAACTCAGTGTCATCAACTCTCAACACATTCTGATCACCTGTTAAATTGTTGCACATACAACTATATACTTATAGTTATGGTGCGTTACCGAAGGGGTTGCAAATATTAAAGTAGCCACGTCAGGCAATCACCTTCAACTCAATATCATAAACCCACAACATTCTGATCACCTATTTACATTGTTTCACATTAAGTATATATTTATAGTACGTTACCGAAGGGGTTATAAACTGAAAAGTTTCTACGTCAGGCAATTACGTTCCCGCTAACTCAGCGTCATCAACCCCCAACATTCTGATCACTTGTTTACATTGTTTCATATTAATTATATATTTATGGTACGCTATCGAAGTGGTTATAAACTGAAAAGTCTCTACGTCAGGCAATTACGTTCCCGCTAACTCAGCGTCATCAACCCCCAACATTCTCATCACTTGTTTACATTGTTTCATATTAATTATATATTTATGGTATGTTACCGAAGGGGTTATAAACTGAAAAGTTTCTACGTCAGACAATTACGTTCCCGCTAACTCAGCGTCCGCTAACTCAGCGTCATCAACCCACAACATTCTCATCACTTGTTTACACTGTTTCATATTAATTATATATTTATGGTACGTTACTGAAGGGGTTATAAACTGAAAAGTTTCTACGTCAGACAATTACGTTCCCGCTAACTCATCGTCATCAACCCACAACATTCTCATCACTTGTTTACACTGTTTCATATTAATTATATATTTATGGTACGTTACCGAAGGGGTTCTAAACTGTAAAGTTTCTACGTCAGGCAATTACGTTCCCGCTAACTCATCGTCATCAACCTACAACATTCTGATCACCTGTTTACATTGTTGTACATTTATTTATTTAACGGTAATAACCATTTACAATTTGATACTTATAAATAACGTATAATATTATATAACCAATTACTATGAGAAACTTTGATGGTAAACGTTCAATGTGGTTTAAGATAATATAAAGTCAAGAAAACAATTTGGACAAACAGTAATAAATAACAGTAATAAACAACAGAAATAATAACAGTAATAAATGGAAGTAATAATATAACAGGAATACATAAGAGTAATAAATAACATTAATAAATGGAAGTAATAAAATAACAGGAAAAACATAACATTAATAAGAACAGTAAAAAAATAACAATAATAAATAGAAGTAATAAATAAATAGACACACAGTAAAATAACAAGCACTCAAGACATTTTGATCTCCTGGCCAAGTTAACTAGTTTTTTTGGACCTTCTGGACAATTTTTGGAATATTATTAATATATTTAATTGTTAAGTTGTTATCTCCGCCTTTGGTTCTAGCTTCAAGTTCTTTTCTAAGTTCGCTAAGATAATGCTCCTCCTTCTGCGTCCTATCACGAGAAATATAGATCTCACTCTTCATACGCCTTCGCTATATCTTCAGATGAGAAATTTTTTAATAAGTTAAGTGCATCTTCCTGAGTTTTGAATATAAGTTTAAGAGGGCGGCATCTATCTCTAGATTTTCCTATTCTGAAGTATGAAACTTGATTGGGTAGCGTCATCTTTAGGGCTGAGTATATTTTAGTTATAATATTTAGATCTTCAATTTTTTTATCATTAGGGAGTGTTTTTGTGCTTTCAGGTACATTGTATAGAATGACGTTGTGAAGCCTCCTTGAGCGATCTGAAATCTCAGCTATCAAATCTTCCTCATTGTTCATAGGCTGGTTTTCCATCAATTTCTGCACATCGGCCTGAACTTTAAAAATACTTTCTTCCGCTGTAGTTAAACGGGGCTCGATATCCGACAGTTTCTCAGTTAACTCTACGACCTTTTGACTCAGTTGAGAAATGCCATCTGTGACTGCCTTGAATTCATCCTTGGTTGCCAAGTTAGACATTGTATCCAATATAAGTGACATTTTATTTGACAGATCAGTTAGGGTAGAGAGATTTTCGGGCTTACAGTCTGCACGGCTACACTTCCACTTCAAAGAATTATTTGCTGTTAACTTTGTATACTCTGCTTTTGTAATCTTCATACAATTACGGTGGAACCAACGGTCACACCCACCATCACAGCTTATGCTCTCATCGTTCTCTATTACCACTCTTACACACACAGCACATACATATTCTCTGTTATCCATTTTTCTAGCCATGATATGCTCGTTATATAACAACTGATGTTGTTGAAGTGTACTATTTAAATATATTGATTGGTAATATAATTAACCAGCTGTTAAATTATATGAGCTTCTATTTATGATTGAATACTTGATATTATTCCTAACCTATTTAACTCTACTTCAATATTATGTACACGTTTTACAAATTATAAAATTACTATAGTTTATAATACCTTGTTTTACAGTTAAAGTTCGAGTTCAAAATGTTCTTTTCCAATCTTTAAATATATATGTTTTCAAATTTATCACTGAAATCACAAAAAAAAACTCAGATTAAAATTTCACTGTTTGTTTATTAAGTATATTGGTATTATTATTATTATTTATTAAGTACATTAAGTATACATTGGTGTTGTATTTACTCAAAGTGTTGTAAACTGTGAAGTTGCAACGTCAGGCTATCACGTTCCGATGTAGGAATTATGAACTAAGAGCCTTGCTGTCGTAAGAGTATAGTGACACGTTGTGCCATGAAACGTGGAGCGGTTTTGATACAAGAACAATTAATATAACAATGTTCGATTTGAAATGAATAGCAATACCTGTATACTTTATACATTTTACATATCTAAACAAATTGTTTGTGGTAGAGGTTCCACTGTAACAATGTTTAGTTACATTGATTTTAGAAAAATTAAAATATTAGTTCAACCCCCTTGTCTTTCAATATTGAAATACAGTGGACACCTAACTATCTCCAGGTTCAGTCCAGAGCAAACAGACAGATGGGATAGTAACAGGATCAGATGGGTTCAATATTCAATTTGGTGTCAAAGGCTACTACAATTTGGACCCAAATATTCATTAATCTCTATTATATCTAGATACCACGTTCAACCTCAACTGTTGCTGATCTTAAAGTATTTGCTCTCGTAGTAAATAATTGACTCTCAAATATAAACTGACGTCTGAAGTCAATTTCCAATCCCTTATGGGTTGGATTATAGCTGATATAACAAATATGGAGAATTAATCTTACTTACAATAATTAAATATCACTATCAATTCTAGGTTAATTAATAAAACTGTTTTTTCTAATGTTCATTTCTGTTAATACTACAGTTACATGACAGAATGTAAGGTTGTACGAGTAGTTTTCGTAATTATAATAGGCGTTTTATTTATATGTGTTATACATAGTTGATATTTCACCACTGTTTTACATATATAATACATATATAACAATATGTATTACGACTGATAACTGCTCATGCAATATGTATTACGACTGATAACTACTCTCACAAAATGTATTACGACTGATAACTGATCGTACAAAATGTATTACGACTGATAACTACTCAAACAATATACATTACGACTGATAACTTCTCGCACAATATGTATATGACTGATATCTGCTCTCACAAAATAATATCACAGTAAGTTTATGCGTATCAAATAAAATTGATACCAATACCTTCATATAATAATATTAAAAATTATGAATCCAAAAAAAGTGAAAGTTACTCGTAATCTTTTTTAACAGTAAAATTACATTAACGGAATTTCGCATTTTAAACTATGGCTAGCCTACCTAATCTTCTGGTCGTAAACTGCAAAGTGGCCATGTCAGAAAATCAAGTTTCCACAATCTCAATGTCATTAACTCATACAGTAACTATTTTCTTAGCTCTGATCAACTTTTAAACTATGGTTAACCTACCTAAACGTGAGGTCGTAAACTGTAAAGTGGCCACGATAGGAAATCTAGTTTCCACTAACTCAGTGTCATTAACTCACACAGTAGCGTAACTACAATCACTAATAAAATCTGATCACCTTTGAAACAATGGTTGGCCTACCTGAACCAACGTGGCACAGTTTTCGATCGTCTCTCGGATGGTGGATTGAAAATCGCGTGGGCCTTTCTCTATGTTTTCGTTCTAGTGTCGTTGTCTTGGTTCGTTCTGTCTTTCTTGTTAGTCTTTCTTCTCTTCCTCATTTTCCTCGTTCTCTTCATCTAGTCTTCGTCTCCTTTATGTGGGGCTAAAGAACTAATTGGGGTAAGTGTACGTAATTTTGCTTTTTATTATGGATTGTAGCCAAAATGTAGTTTATTTGTTGTTTAGTTTCTTTCTTTGCCATTGCTTTAAGAAAACATTACAGATATCCAACTTACAGACTTTTAACGAATTCCCTGTGCTGAATATTAGGCAACTTTTTATAAAAACCTTGTTAATATTCATAAAAAACAATAAATCTCATCTATTTAACAAAATTGAACATAATTATTTAACAAGACATAGGTCAAATTACGGTTACACAATACCAAGGCTTACCAGAAATTCTGAATCAATAAATACGTTTTATATTGCACAAATATTATACAGAAATCTTCCTGTAACAATAACAGAGGCGGAGAGTGACAGTGTTGCCATATACAAGAGGAAGGTGGGAAAGTGGCTGTATGCTATTGGCTGGGAAGCCGCAGAGTCCCTTATTCATTCCCCGTACACCTAAGTCGTTCCAAAGGTTTTTGGTTCCTGTGGCTTTGGATGTTCTGATGGATGACAATCATCTTTTTTCTCTAAAGTTCATTCCCGTACAATATTTATTACTTTTCTTTCTTAATATGTTTTTATTATTATAATTCAATTAAAGGTAATTATTTAATAATTGTATAAGTTGTATCTCTATATTTTTTCATATTATCTTACATTGAAAATTTTTATGCTTAACAACAAGTAATTTAATAATCTCAGTCTTGTAATTTAGGTTTTTAAATCTGTTATTACGTAATAATATATTAGATAGAAGAATATTAAATTTTTTATGTTTTATTTAGATTTATGCAATATCTTGTAAATATAAGAACTGTTCCCCGCGCACAGACGTGTAGTCTATGCGTGGAATAATTCCATTATTTATGATTTTGTTATATTCTATTATTTTTGTGTTATGTGGAATAAATATGATTTGATTTGGTTTTAAAGAATATTAATTGAGCTCTTGCCTGTTACCTCTAAACTCATATTTGTATCCACAGTTAGGTTATGCACATGGGTGCCGAACTTAAAATGTAATTTTATAGTTGTTTAATCCATTTTTGTATGTTAACTTTTTATAAGATTGTTATTTAATTTTGTCTGTTCCATATTTATTTATTCATGTAACTAAAAAGGTTTTTCTTATGCTTTTGGTAACTGTACTTTTTTCACAGACAAGACATCACAAATTTTATTTCAGTTATTTGCCTAAATAATAGGTTTATACGCCAATGTATTCAATGCTACCTAATTTGCCTTATTTAGTCCATTTTATAGCCTAAATAAACCTTTCTGTAAAAGTTGTTATTTTTATATTTTCACTATATGATAATATCTCAAAAGTGTAGTTGAGGACTTTAATTTTAATATCGCATTTTCTGAAAAAGTTGTAAATGTTAAGTTTTTGTTTCTTTAGGCAGCTTTTTCTTTTCACACACATATATATAATGTGTATTGTTTCTGTATATTCTTTTACTCTCGTAATATTTTTTCATTTGTTGTGTTTTATTCTCCTGTGCGGGTGCTGAATTAATTTCTGTGCGGGTTGTTAGAGTCTTTGGCTCTAGGGTTCCAGAGGGATACGGATGGTCACCTGCTTGCACTCTTCTGCTTGATGGTGCCTGGAGAAACAGTTGGGGAACTTTCGATCTTGGTCTGTCTTTCTTCTGTACGGGCCAGAGGGGGCAGCCACTTACTTCCCCTATCCCCACTGTGAGACATCTTCCTCCAGGACAAGGCCTTGGCATTCAGGTAACCTCCCCCTCCCCCTTGTTGCTTCTTGGCCCTTTTTGCCTCTCTAAAACATTAACTTTTCTTACTGTAGTGCTTTGAAGATTTAGTGTTTTTTTTTTAGTTTTTTCCTTAAATATCCGGGTGCTCAGGAGTGTTTTATTTGTCCCTTTGTTATATTTTTATTTATTTTTGTTAGATATTTGTGTAGTTTATTTGTAGGTTAGGTCTAGAAACTATTTATAAACTCAAAAACCACTAATTTCTCAATTTAAATGTTTTTTCTTTTATAGCAAAAAAATAAAACTCTTTCATAAACTGTATTTTGCCCGTAACTTGTGTTTTTTTCTGTGTTTGTAGAACATTCGTAGCCACCCTCAGTAGACCCAGTTTTTGTTTTTACGAGAGTGTGGCCCAACGTTTGGTCGTAAACTAACTGTGAAGTGGCCGCGACCGGAAATCAAGTTCCCACCAACTCAGTGTCATTAACTCACACAGTAACTATGATCACTCATTAACTCTGACCTTTGAAACTATGGTTAGCCTACCGTACACGTGTGGTCGTAAACTGTAAAGTGGCCACGTCAGGCAATCATGTTCCCACCAACTCAGCGTCATCAACCCACAATATTCTTATCACCTGTTTACATACATGAACCCTTTGTACATTAATAATAGTTAGTCAACAATATAACATAGGTGTATCATTTAAGAATTGTTTATATTTTGGATACATGTGTGATTAGTTAGTTTTAATATCAATTTATTTTATAATTTGCACTAAACACATTTACAAGTTAATTATACACGACAAATATATAATTTGTTTTTAAACATACCTCTTATTTACAAAATCTCAAGTTATGACAGCTTCATAAGATTAAGTATGAGTATTTTTAATCGACAAACTCAACTTTCAAAGAATTACATATAAAAAACAATAACAACATAGGGTTATACAATTGCTCTTTTTTTCTGACGTAACCAATTAATTATAAACATGTAATAGATACTTTCCTGGTGCTGATATAGTCCATGTAGTTCTATACAAGTAATCTATGACGTAGGTGTTAATAAGAGAAATTTATACGATTCACTTTTAGCTCGTTGTATGTAACAATATATCTAGCTACTCTAACCTTCCATAGGCTCTTAACCAAATAATCCCATCATTACTGACATGGTCACATAACAGATTATCCCATCATTACTGACATGGTCACATAACAGATGTCACTGTGGGCTTTAACAATGATTTTTAAAAGTACAAAGATATATTTCTCATCCTAGGTTCAACTTTATAGTAGCAGACCTCACTAACTAACCAAATTATTGGTACAAACATACCTATTAAATGAGATATCTTTATAAATAATAATATAATCAAATGTCTTACCTTAGCTGATTTCCTATGACCTTATTCAATCTAAAGACTCTTGCTGACACCCTCCTTCAGACCAACTTAATGTGATCACAATACAGTTAGTTGCGCCTAGATCAAAGGTCTTACCTTAGCTCGTTTCCTATGGCCTTCTTTGATATAAAGACTCTTGCTGATACCCTCCTTCAGACCTACTTAATGTGATCACAATATAGTTAGTTGCACCTAGATCAAAGGTATAACCTTAGCTCGTTTCCTATGACCCTCTTTAATCTACAGACTCTTGCTGACACCGTCCTTCAGACCAACTTGATGTGATCACAATACAGTTAGTTGCCCCTGGATCAAAGGTCTTACCTTAGCTCATTTCCTATGACCTTCCTTAATGTAAAGACTCTTGCTGACACCCTCCTTCAGACCAACTTAATGTGATCACAATATAGTTAGTTGCACCTAGATCAGAGGTCTTATCTTAGCTAATTTCCTATGACCTTCTTTAATCTAAAGACTCTTGCTGACACCCTCCTTCCGACCAACTTAATATGACCACAATATAGTTAGTTGCACCTAGATCAGAGGTCTTATCTTAGCTAATTTCCTATGGCCTTCCTTAATGAAAAGTCTCTTGCTGACACCCTCCTTCAGACCAAGTTAATGTGATCACAATATAGTTAGTTGCACCTAGATCAGAGGTCTTATCTTAGCTAATTTCATATGGCCTTATTTAATGTAAAGACTCTTGCTGACACCCTCCTTCAGACCAACTTAATGTGATCACAATATAGTTAGTTACACCTAGATCAGAGGTCTTATCTTAGCTAATTTCCTATGGCCTTCCTTAATGTAAAGACTCTTGCTGACACCCTCCTTTGATTAACTTATCATAAAAATATTATAGTTAATCAAATTAATCACTCATAGAGAACGTTGTTCTCAATTATGTATAGTATAAAGATAACAACTTTTAGGTAGAATATTAATTAATTTTAATACATGATTTCGTGGTATATTTAAGTATATCTTTTTCTTAAATACTAATAAAAAGGGGGTTGTATATATATGTGTATATATTGTGTAAGTGAAAATTACTTTGGGAAATTAATATTCAAGATTGTACTTCAATCAGGATTTCAATATCCTCTAAATTAACTAGCAACTAATTTTAATTTGGAAATAAAATTATGAAGCTATTTTATATTTGTAATTTCCTGTGAAAAATTTGTATGTGTTGTTAAAATTACATTATATTATTTTAAACTATAATTTAATAGTTAAAATAATGTGTTTATGTACTTTATAAAGCTCTCGTGAAAATTGGGTCAGAAATGATCTTGAGAGGTTGGATATCGTCTTTCTACAAACCCTAGTCTGTCAAGTTACAGGACTAATTGTGTTGTGCTAGATGTACGTTATCCTGTTCGGAGTCCTGTAAATCAATCTACGTCAATTACAAGAACCAAGCTGTCAAATTTGTGGCTGGTGTAATTTTGCAGCTGTCTACTCAGCAACCATAATTTTGTAATTGACTTGTTTGTGTATCTTCTACCACCGTATTATCATAGTAACAAAAGTAATAGACTATTTCGATTTACATTCAAAGAAGCAATTAGTTTTCTATGATAATGAGCAAACGTCAAGGTTCCAAAATGTCTACAAAATATGTTTCGTCTTTTTTAATATTTAAAAATAGCTACTTACTACACATAACTAATACAACGTACATGTATTTTAACACAACGTTTATATTAACTGGATCCACAGAGCTAAACATTTTTCAATCTTCTACCAAGCAATGTAGACGAAGGCTTTCTTTTTAATCATTGAAAAACAAACTAAACTGGTTTTCTCCACGTTGACTGTCAGCACTAGTGGCGCAGTGCTGTAACCCAGCTACTTGGGGACAAAGTGTGAGGTGATTGTAGAAGAATAAGTTCAACGCTCGACCATCTTAATACCAACACGGCTTCCACTCAATGTTGCTAGCGACTTGGACACTATTAAAGAAGTTTGGGGTGTTCATGTTGGATGGTAGTCAAGGTTTAGATATTGTATAGGCAAGGGAACTGAGTGTCAGGCTTTTCAGTTAGCTTAAAATCAGAACAACACTACGTGGTTTGGATTCCACGTAAAGAGACGAAGGTCCCTTAGTTTCCCTAGCTATTGGGCTGTTAATAAATAGCTCTCTCTTTTTCGCTCTCTCCCTCCCTCCCTCCCTCTCTATACCTCCCCCTCTCCCCCTCCCTTTCTCTCTCTTTCCCCCCTCTCTCTCTCCTTCTCAACCTTAGTTAGTAACAATGACTAAACTCGTTCATCTACACTCATCAGACTCATTTGCCTCTAATATTCACCCATATCTTGACGATCGGCGTCTTAATAATGAATAAATAATGACTATGGGTTTGTTGGAACCAAAACACTTCAGCAAGCTGATCACCTCTACGGCTTTGCTCCAACAATTGCACAGCAGTATCATCGGCAAAAAGGCTTTGATCTTCCTTTGATACACCAGAATTTGTCATTGATAAATATCAACAAAAAATGCTGAGGTCCAATTTAGTTGTGTGAGCTTATCCTGTACGACTTGAGAAGGGAAGACGCAGTCTCCTTAAGGCCCAGCTACCACCTTACAGATACGACTCAAAGGCGGGTGTGTTTGCTTGGGCGTAGAGGTAATTTAGTCCTAACTATTTTTCTGTTTACTTATGTAATATTTAGAGAAAATACTTTCCTTTCATCAAAATAATAATCTAACCCTTTTATTATTTTTATTAGGCAGGACATGCCTCATGTGGCGTAGAGGTAATTTAACCCTGAATATTTTTTATCCTGATTACATTCATTGAAAACTACTTTCTGTTCGTTAAAAATGATCTAGCCATTTATTTATTTATTTTATATACAAAATATAGAACGCAATTTATTTTAAAACAAAACTGTTTTTAGATACATAATGTAAATTGAATTTCTTTTCTGACGTTGCGTATTGTTTTGATAGAATCAGATTCCAAAACACCTTTGTTGGATGTATTTTAAAATTGTACGAATATATACGATATACGTGTTGATCCCAAGCATAAATATTTTATTATAAACATAAACCTGATATAAATTTATAACTAATTTACCGGTAATTGACAAACGAAAGGTCTTTAAGCTCCATAAACGGGAGATTTACTCCGTAGTTATACGTGTAGCAAGACGTACTTATCGTTACGGGCATTTATAGTATTGTGTTATATTGAATATTTAATCCTTAGAAACAGTCAATTCATATACAAAGCTCCAACATATTTTGCAAAAATATTTAAAACTGCTGAATATTTGTTTTGTTGATTTTTACTTTAAATTGATACAATCTTAACTTTTGCACTTTCAGATATTTTATTGTGTACTAGGTAACAGGAACAATATGTAAATGCAGCCTCGAGAACTTACTCAAAGACAGTGCTCCTTACTTCGTGTTTAGTAAAAATGTTAATAGTTTTTGTTTTTAAATTTACTTCTCATTATTCATTAGTAAGACGCCGATAGTAGAGTAATGAGCGAATACGAGGGGCGAATGAGTGTAACGAGTCTAGGGTGTCTAGGGTGTAATGAGTGTAACGAGTAACACTAACTAGGGTCGACTGTTCTTTAGAAAGGACTATTTATTAAGAGTTTAATAGCAAGGGCAACTATGGGGGCCTACTGTTTTACGTGGAATCCGAACCACGTATTTATAGTATTGTCTTTCGTGGTTAAAGAACTAAATATATTCTTTTAAACGTTGAATGCAATTACCGAAATCGAAACCATAATATAAGACTAATCTTAAACTCATATGGTTAATATGACAAACATATCACTGCCGGTGTAGTGGCTCAGTGGCTAAGGCTTCGAAATATATATATATATATATATATATATATATATATATATATATATATATATATATATATTACGTTATATGGTTCTCTATATATTTATATGAGTACTAATAATATAATATAGTCTTAATATTTAAAATTCAAAACTATGTACTCATCACGCAGTATCCGGAACCACTGAAGGAGCTTGATGACATTTGGAGAGAAGTTAGCTTTCGCATCATAGTGACCGACTAAAATGAGCATTTATCGAAATTCCATTCCCTTGGGGTAGAAACTGCCCCGTGACTTTTCCATACGAATAACATTGTCATTAATTTAATTTAATCATTTATTTCAAACAAGAACATGACATAAAGCTTTGCTGATTTGATTTTCAAAGTGAATTTTCCCCGCTTGCAAAGGGAAGGGTAAGCAAGCGTAGAAAACCATCCCGTAACGAATCAAAGGATATCGGCTAGTAACTAATAAAATGTTTTGTAAGAGTTTAAATACCTCAGTTTTAGAAAATGTTGTTTCTTACATTTATTTCCAAATGAAAAATGTATCCATTCTCGTTAATACAAACTATTTTATTTTAGAATTCCAGTCTTTATAAATATCCATTAATCTGTTGATTCTAAAAGTCATATGATAGAGGAATTAAAATGGTGGGCACATAAACCAATTGAATTATTTATCCGGATTTATTTGGATAATATTATGAATTGATCAGGAAATAAAAATATTTTCTGTTAAAAAATTTAAATATTTAATCACTTTGCTCTAAATTTCATTACGATTAAACTTAGTATCGATATGTAATTAATATTACGTTCCGTGTTTTCCCTCTCACTCTCTGCTTAATCCCGGAAAAGGAACTGTTAAGATCGGTGCATTGAGCTGGCACGAGCTTTTTACTGCTTATTAGTAATAGCTCTGGCCTGTGAGTTATCTATTGGTTACCTAGTTAATGAACTTTATTAGAAAGATTATTTTTTTTAAATATGTATTTTACTTTTTTGCTTATTTTACATTTTTCCTTATTAAACTTTTACATGCAACTACAAAGTGTTGTACAATCTAACAGTTGTTAATTTGTTTGTTTTTTTTTTTTTTTTTTTTTTAATTACAATAAACGTACAACTGGATTAGTTATGAACCCATCCCGAAATAAGCTTAACTCATTACTAGGGAAGTTGAGTCAATAGTTTTTGATTATTTGTTCTTGCTAGTAAGATACAATTTACAATATTGTACAAATCATACGTTAAAATACCACGAATGGTTATTTCAAAACTAAAAAAAAAAATACTGTAAAATGGTTATAACATCAATGCCAGTAAACTATCCGATTAAACACGAGTTAGTAAATTTCCTGACTTGTCGTTAGCGCTCTTAGTGGTATTTTCATCAAACCCTGATTCACGCTGTTGTCAAGATTACATTACGACTGGCAATATATTGCAATACATAAACAGTCAGAAACGAAAATCTATAATGCAATAAAAACAATAAGAATACATTGCTACACAGCACTTATAAAGCTGCGATTTATATTTGGATAAACATCCAAAATTCATGATTATATATATATACACGGATTATAAGATGTAAAGTGATCTCCTATCACAAAGCTAAGTACAATCCATCGGGCCACATAAGGCCTGCATCACTGTATGGCAGTTACAACACAAACAGTAAGAAAATCCACTATGATAAAAGGTTAATCACACACGAAGTCACACAATCAAACGAGTGATGTAGATAAAGAATTGAAACGTGACAAATATGCAAGATGTCATCGTTGTGGCTGGCTAATATCATCATGCCATTGGTCGTAGCATTCTCAACCTCTATGTAGTTACAGCATTTGCCGTAGGAGCACTCTAATTTAAGTCAGGATATTCAATAAATCCTCTTCCATAGATACGGTGGGTCGATTCTTTGAGGCCGCCACTCTGAGAAAACAAGAGAAAGATTGACGTAAATTATTTCTGATCAATTTAGGATTATAAGATACAGTTTGATATACATACTTTTCCTCAGCGCTACATTCCATAAAGGAACCTGGCCTCTTCCACATCTTACCTCCACTTATTTCAATTCTCTGCTGCAAACCTCTATTCTACTATTTATGTTCTACCATAGTTTTCTACTACATGTTTTGGTTTAGATGTATCCTCCTTGGCCCTCCTCTTGGTCTATGTCCTTTTTCTTAAAAAATGTCTCTGTGGCTCTTTCATCTAACATTCTTTTAAAATGTCCCGTCCATCTCTGTCTTGCCTTTTTTGCCTCCACTACATGTACCTTCCAACAAATAGCTGTAGAAGGTCCTGGTTTCTTTTTTTCTCCTTACCACATCTTCATTGACTGGACCAAGATGTAGTATAGTCTCAACATTTCCTTTCCTATCTCTGTCAAATGATTTCTCTTCTTGCATATGTTTCTACGTCGTTGATGTATGGTTGGTAGGAAAATCTGGTAGTGACGACTGTAATTAACTATAAATAATCGTTTACCCACCCTTCCGCCCATTCACATACCCATTCACTCATACGTATATAGGGTGGGTGGGACAGTAATAGGAGTAGTAACCTATTAGAGGCACGGTAACCTCATATGCCCACGTAATGTGATATCACTGACCTTAACACTGAGATGTTATGCTGACATCTCAACCACAAAGTCTATAAAATTTTATATCCATATGATATTAATCTAGCTTACTAATTGAGACTCCATATCTGCTGGAGAAACACTTCAGCCTTCGAAGAAAGTTTTACAACCTATAAGCTAAATCCTAACCTGTTAAAAACCAAAACGGGCTACTTCCGCCTAAGTAACCGACTAACAACAATATTATATTTGCTTTTTTCATAAATTTTGACATATTTATTAAAAAAAGGGTCATTTATATAATTGTGAGTGTGTTTCCAATTTAACCCAACACAGCTTATTTCGATACAAGTTCAATACAATCTAAACTATCATCAGTTGAACTTCTAATCACCTTGCATATTGTACACTTTAAATACTTTATGTTAGGATAAACTAAAAAACATAAACTCTACCTGGCCATAGTTTGTAAAATATAAAATTATTTGCATTTACGTCCCTTCCAAAGAGAAGTCCTGAAAGTAGTCATGCAATAAACTGCGAAGGCCATTTCCTCGCGGATTACTTACAGCAGCTGACAAAGACCCCAAATGAAGTGGCTCTGTGAGTGAAGCCTAGCTGATGTAATGATAATCCCTCTGTGTAGTCGTCCATGAGAAACTTCATTCTTTATACCTACAGGCACTACGTTTAAATTTAATTCATTCCGTTTTGTATAGTATGATGTGGTAAAAAAAAGGTGTGCAGTTTTACTTGTAGTAAGGATTTTACTTAAGTATATTTTGTAATATATTCTATATAGAATGTTTTACAGTTAATTAATATACAAACAACTCTATTATGTTTTATCATAACTCATTTTCATAATATCTTTAATTCTTTTTCAAATAGACCTCCAGGATACTGGCTATCCCAACGACTCATCTATCTACCGTACACACAAACAACTGTTGACATTCCCACTCATCTATCTACCGTACACACAAACAACTGTTGACAGTCCCACTCTTTTTCCACTTTACGGTCAAACGACTTTTTTGCAGTCCCACTCATCTATCCAATCGCACATTTTATTAACTAATGATATTTAAAAAATGTTATTCAAGTTTTTTACATACCTCGAAGTGTTACTGCACAGTTTAATAATTTGTCCTTGTTTAAAGCACTTCGCCTACTGAATAAGTTTAAAACAGAAATAGATGTTTTTAATTCAAAAATGAGTTTGTTTTTAATTGAAGTAAATAAATTTCCTTCACTTTCATAAAATGGATATTCACTGCAATATTTAACTTCTTTTTGTAGCTCGTGCTACATAGTTGATTATTACTGCTAAGCCTGTATTATATATTTTTAGTATAGTTTACTTATTCTTGTACTGAAAATAATTGTTGTGTAGTTATAGTTTTGTCAAAATGGCTGTATTAGGTTTTTTACCTGTAGCTGTTATGTAAAGAGTCATAAATAAATAAATCATAAAACGCTAGCATTTTAAAGATTTAGTAATAAATTAATAATTACTGTCAATATATCTTGATCTAAATTCTAAATTGTATATTGATTATGGACACTAATTGGATATTGATGATGTAACTCCCTGAGATACATCCCCAAGGGATTACTGGAGTATACAGTCAAAGCCGTAGTTAACTCGTACAAATTACTATATGATAGTTCGAGGTCTCAGATCTGAGATAGTTTGTCACAGCTTAGCCGTAGTATCAAGCACTACGCACTTAAAGAAACTAACCAACACTTTCCTAAAGTCCACTTAACTTTGCCTATAGACGAGATTTTATAATTCTAACATCATTTTTTAAATTATTTTAACATTGGCAGTTTCAGAAATTTATTTAGCAACTGCATTATTCGTGAAAGTAAAGGTTTATTAATAATTTAATGGGGATATATATTTTAAAATTACTGTTTGAAAATCATGAGGGACTTTGGCTTAGCACGCAGAATAATAATCGACCACATTATTATATAAGAACAAACAATATAACTTTAGAATGCCACTGTACGTGTATGGGCGGGTGGGTGGGTTAATACCCCTATACGTGTATTTTAATACCCCTATACGTGTATGGGCGGGTGGGTTAATACCCCTATACGTATATGGGTGGGTGGGTTAATACCCCTATACGTATATGTGTGGGCGGGTGGGTTAATACCCCTATACGTGTATGGGCGGGCGGGTGGGTTAATACCCCTATACGTGTATTTTAATGCCCCTATAAGTGTATGGGTGGGCAGGTGGGTTAATACCCCTATACGTGTATGGGCGGGTGGGTGGGTTAATACCCCTATACGTATATGTGTGGGCGAGTGGGTTAATACCCCTCTACGTGTATGGGCGGGCGGGTGGGTTAATACCCCTATACGTGTATTTTAATGCCCCTATAAGTGTATGGGCGGACGGGTGGGTTAATACCCCTATACGTGTATGGGTGGACGGGTGGGTTAATACCCTTATACGTGTATGGGCGGACGGGTGGGTTAATACCCTTATACGTGTATGGGCGGACGGGTGGGTTAATACCCTTATACGTGTATGGGCGGGCGGATGGGTACGTGTATGAAGGAATTTACGGACAAACAGTCCCTCAGCGCCGTGACAAGTCGAGCTAATACAAGAGCATGTGATTAGCTGAAGTATTGGTGTAATTTTTAGCTAATCACATGCCTTAGCTGTTACACTACATTAAGAAAAAATCTTCAGCAGGCTCATAAAATGTTGTACTTAATAAATATAACTTACCCGAACATTAAAAATAAAATAATAAGTATGTCCTAACAAATAAATTCACTATAGTCAGTGGTATGAGCCCACCTACTGACCTACACATATAGTGTAGTATCTTTTTTTTTGTATTTTACGATTCTAAATATCACTGTAAGAGATTATTGTAACTATTTTTCCAAAGAAGGCTGGCTTGTGTTTGTACGTGCTAGGGATGATAAATCGTATGGAAGATGTGGATTCTTAAGCACCATACTTTAAAACACTGTGTCAACCATTGTACACGTTTAGCTATAATATGCAGTAAAATTATCTTCAAGTTCTATTTTAAACAACCTCAATCCATTTTATCGATGCTATTCTGACACCCCTTACCAAAGACACGTTAACTGAAATCTGCAACTAAATTCATAGTAAGCGTAAATATCTCTTACATACGATACATAAAACGAAAAGTCTGTAACTAAATTCATAGTAAGTGTGAATATCTCTTACGTACGATACATAAAACGAAAAATCTATAACTATATTCATAGTAAGCGTAAACATCTCTTACATACGATACATAAAACGAAAAGTCTGTAACTAAATTCATAGTAAGCGTAAACATCTCTTACATACGATATATAAAACGAAAAGTCTGTAACTATATTCATAGTAAGCGTAAACATCTCTTACATACGGTAGATAAAACGAAAAGTCTGTAACTATATTCATAGTAAGCGTAAACATCTCTTACATACGGTATATAAAACGAAAGTCTGTAACTAAATTCATAGTAAGCGTAAACATCTCTTACATACGGTAGATAAAACGAAAAGTCTGTAACTAAATTCATAGTAAGCGTGAATATCTCTTACATACGGTATATAAAACGAAAAATCTATAACTAAATTGATAGTAAGCGTAAACATCTCTTACATACGGTAGATAAAACGAAAAGTCTGTAACTAAATTCATAGTAAGCGTGAATATCTCTTACATACGGTACATAAAACGAAAAATCTATAACTAAATTCATAGTAAGCGTAAATATCTCTTACATACGGTACATAAAACGAAAAGTCTGTAACTAAATTCATAGTAAGCGTGAATATCTCTTACATACGATACATAAAACGAAAAGTCTGTAACTAAAGATACTACAAGCAAACTCCTTTTACTTCTAATTAAACTAACAAATACCTCCTTACTTAGATATTTTAAACAATATACTCCTAACTAATTCATACCCAACAAAGACTCTTCAACTAGATGGGCTTTAAACGAACAATTAATTATGTAACTGCTCAATTTGTTCTGATAATCCTCTTTTGCTGTAATCATTTGTGTAGCTCGCAACAGGTACAGAACCTAATCGTATCACGCCGGGGGAGAATAGTTACATACTGTGGAAAAAGACATGGGGAAACTTACATCTGTAAATAAATTTAGAACTTCAAGTCAGTTTATTATAAAAATTAGGTCCTGAATGCTAAAAATAAGTTAGATACAAATTGATCGTTATCCTAAATGAATAAATATTATTATTGATTCATGATATAATTAATATTCATATTCAATTCATATTACAATTTATTCCTAAATGGATCAATGTTATACATTATTTACTGTCTGTAATTGAGAAATTATCACATTCAATATATTCGTACTAGCTCAAAAATATCTTGAATAATTCAAATTAATTTAGAAGCTAATAATAACCATTGGAATGTAAGGACAGTTCTCAATGTTTTTCACTGGGCATTTAAGTGATATATCTGTAGATTATTGAGTTTTTCCTGGTTCGAAAACATCCAAACACCTCGCCTTTCAGACCTTCTCAGTCAGTAACCAGGCTAAATAATATATACTAACTCAGTCTACAATCAGCATTTAATCTTAAAATATCTCACAACATTCAGAGTATCATTGTCAATTAATGTAATCAAAATACTTAAGTATTTTCAGAAAAACTTAATTAGAACGTGTAATTCAGTTTCGTCAGAAGTCAACAACAAATTGAAACCCTTTGGCACGAGGATGTGTTTTAATTAAGCTTTGAGCTGTGATGAAGGAGCGTGTCCTTTACTCTTACAGAAAGTAGATTGATAATCCTGCCTCACATTGCGGAAGGCACGTGCCCCAACTAATCACTGTTATTTATTGACTCCTGAGAGTGTACTTTGAGCTGTGATGAAGGAGCGTGTCCTTTACTCTTACAGAAAGTAGATTAATAATCCTGCCTCACATTGCGGAAGGCACGTGCCCCAACTAATCACTGTTATTTATTGACTCCTGAGAATGTACTTTGAGCTGTGATGAAGGAGCGTGTCCTTTACTCTTACAGAAAGCAGATTGATAATCCTGCCTCACATTGCGGAAGGCACGTGCCCCAACTAATCACTGTTATTTATTGACTCCTGAGAGTGTACTTTGAGCTGTGATGAAGGAGCGTGTCCTTTACTCTTACAGGAAGTAGATTGATAATCCTGCCTCACATTGCGGAAGGCACGTGCCCCAACTAATCACTGTTATTTATTGACTCCTGAGAATGTACTTTGAGCTGTGATGAAGGAGCGTGTCCTTTACTCTTACAGAAAGTAGATTGATAATCCTGCCTCACATTGCGGAAGGCACGTGCCCCAACTAATCACTGTTATTTATTGACTCCTGAGAATGTACTTTGAGCTGTGATGAAGGAGCGTGTCCTTTACTCTTACAGAAAGTAGATTGATAATCCTGCCTCACATTGCGGAAGGCACGTGCCCCAACTAATCACTGTTATTTATTGACTCCTGAGAATGTACTTTGAGCTGTGATGAAGGAGCGTGTCCTTTACTCTTACAGAAAGCAGATTGATAATCCTGCCTCACATTGCGGAAGGCACGTGCCCCAACTAATCACTGTTATTTATTGACTCCTGAGAATGTACTTTGAGCTGTGATGAAGGAGCGTGTCCTTTACTCTTACAGAAAGCAGATTGATAATCCTGCCTCACATTGCGGAAGGCACGTGCCCCAACGAATCACTGTTATTTATTGACTCCTGAGAATGTACTTTGAGCTGTGATGAAGGAGCGTGTCCTTTACTCTTACAGAAAGCAGATTGATAATCCTGCCTCACATTGCGGAAGGCACGTGCCCCAACTAATCACTGTTATTTATTGACTCCTGAGAATGTACTTTGAGCTGTGATGAAGGAGCGTGTCCTTTACTCTTACAGAAAGCAGATTGATAATCCTGCCTCACATTGCGGAAGGCACGTGCCCCAACTAATCACTGTTATTTATTGACTCCTGAGAATGTACTTTGAGCTGTGATGAAGGAGCGTGTCCTTTACTCTTACAGAAAGTAGATTGATAATCCTGCCTCACATTGCGGAAGGCACGTGCCCCAACTAATCACTGTTATTTATTGACTCCTGAAAATGTACTTTGAGCTGTGATGAAGGAGCGTGTCCTTTACTCTTACAGAAAGCAGATTGATAATCCTGCCTCACATTGCGGAAGGCATGTGCCCCAGCCCCAACTAATCACTGTTATTTATTGACTCCTGAGAGTGTACTTTGAGCTGTGATGAAGGAGCGTGTCCTTTACTCTTACAGAAAGCAGATTGATAATCCTGCCTCACATTGCGGAAGGCACGTGCCCCAACTAATCACTGTTATTTATTGACTCCTGAGAATGTACTTTGAGCTGTGATGAAGGAGCGTGTCCTTTACTCTTACAGAAAGTAGATTGATAATCCTGCCTCACATTGCGGAAGGCACGTGCCCCAACTAATCACTGTTATTTATTGACTCCTGAGAATGTACTTTGAGCTGTGATGAAGGAGCGTGTCCTTTACTCTTACAGAAAGTAGATTGATAATCCTGCCTCACATTGCGGAAGGCACGTGCCCCAACTAATCACTGTTATTTATTGACTTCTGAGAATGTACTTTGAGCTGTGATGAAGGAGCGTGTCCTTTACTCTTACAGAAAGTAGATTGATAATCCTGCTTCACATTGCGGAAGGCACGTGCCCCAACTAATCACTGTTATTTATTGACTCCTGAGAGTGTACTTTGAGCTGTGATGAAGGAGCGTGTCCTTTACTCTTACAGAAAGTAGATTGATAATCCTGCCTCACATTGCGGAAGGCACGTGCCCCAACTAATCACTGTTATTTATTGACTCCTGAGAATGTACTTTGAGCTGTGATGAAGGAGCGTGATCTTTACTCTTACAGAAAGCAGATTGATAATCCTGCCTCACATTGCGGAAGGCACGTGCCCCAACTAATCACTGTTATTTATTGACTCCTGAGAGTGTACTTTGAGCTGTGATGAAGGAGCGTGTCCTTTACTCTTACAGAAAGTAGATTGATAATCCTGCCTCACATTGCGGAAGGCACGTGTCCCAACTAATCACTGTTATTTATTGACTCCTGAGAATGTACTTTGAGCTGTGATGAAGGAGCGTGTCCTTTACTCTTACAGAAAGTAGATTGATAATCCTGCCTCACATTGCGGAAGGCACGTGCCCCAACTAATCACTGTTATTTATTGACTCCTGAGAATGTACTTTGAGCTGTGATGAAGGAGCGTGTCCTTTACTCTTACAGAAAGTAGATTGATAATCCTGCCTCACATTGCGGAAGGCACGTGCCCCAACTAATCACTGTTATTTATTGACTCCTGAGAATGTACTTTGAGCTGTGATGAAGGAGCGTGTCCTTTACTCTTACAGAAAGTAGATTGATAATCCTGCCTCACATTGCGGAAGGCACGTGCCCCAACTAATCACTGTTATTTATTGACTCCTGAGAATGTACTTTGAGCTGTGATGAAGGAGCGTGTCCTTTACTCTTACAGAAAGTAGATTGATAATCCTGCCTCACATTGCGGAAGGCACGTGCCCCAACTAATCACTGTTATTTATTGACTCCTGAGAATGTACTTTGAGCTGTGATGAAGGAGCGTGTCCTTTACTCTTACAGAAAGCAGATTGGTAATCCTGCCTCACATTGCGAAAGGCACGTGCCCCAGCCCCAACTAATCACTGTTATTTATTGACTCCTGAGAGTGTACTTTGAGCTGTGATGAAGGAGCGTGTCCTTTACTCTTACAGAAAGCAGATTGATAATCCTGCCTCACATTGCGGATGGCACGTGCCCCAACTAATCACTGTTATTTATTGACTCCTGAGAATGTACTTTGAGCTGTGATGAAGGAGCGTGTCCTTTACTCTTACAGAAAGTAGATTGATAATCCTGCCTCACATTGCGGAAGGCACGTGCCCCAACTAATCACTGTTATTTATTGACTCCTGAGAATGTACTTTGAGCTGTGATGAAGGAGCGTGTCCTTTACTCTTACAGAAAGTAGATTGATAATCCTGCCTCACATTGCGGAAGGCACGTGCCCCAATTAATCACTGTTATTTATTGACTCCTGAGAGTGTACTTTGAGCTGTGATGAAGGAGCGTGTCCTTTACTCTTACAGAAAGTAGATTGATAATCCTGCCTCACATTGCGGAAGGCACGTGCCCCAACTAATCACTGTTATTTATTGACTCCTGAGAATGTACTTTGAGCTGGGATGAAGGAGCGTGTCCTTTACTCTTACAGAAAGCAGATTGATAATCCTGCCTCACATTGCGGAAGGCACGTGCCCCAACTAATCACTGTTATTTATTGACTCCTGAGAGTGTACTTTGAGCTGTGATGAAGGAGCGTGTCCTTTACTCTTACAGAAAGCAGATTGATAATCCTGCCTCACATTGCGGAAGGCACGTGCCCCAACTAATCACTGTTATTTATTGACTCCTGAGAATGTACTTTGAGCTGTGATGAAGGAGTGTGTCCTTTACTCTTACAGAAAGTAGATTGATAATCCTGCCTCACATTGCGGAAGGCACGTGCCCCAACTAATCACTGTTATTTATTGACTCCTGAGAATGTACTTTGAGCTGTGATGAAGGAGCGTGTCCTTTACTCTTACAGAAAGCAGATTGATAATCCTGCCTCACATTGCGGAAGGCACGTGCCCCAACTAATCACTGTTATTTATTGACTCCTGAGAATGTACTTTGAGCTGTGATGAAGGAGCGTGTCCTTTACTCTTACAGAAAGTAGATTGATAATCCTGCCTCACATTGCGGAAGGCACGTGCCCCAACTAATCACTGTTATTTATTGACTCCTGAGAATGTACTTTGAGCTGTGATGAAGGAGCGTGTCCTTTACTCTTACAGAAAGTAGATTGATAATCCTGCCTCACATTGCGGAAGGCACGTGCCCCAACTAATCACTGTTATTTATTGACTCCTGAGAATGTACTTTGAGCTGTGATGAAGGAGCGTGTCCTTTACTCTTACAGAAAGCAGATTGATAATCCTGCCTCACATTGCGAAAGGCACGTGCCCCAGCCCCAACTAATCACTGTTATTTATTGACTCCTGAGAGTGTACTTTGAGCTGTGATGAAGGAGCGTGTCCTTTACTCTTACAGAAAGCAGATTGATAATCCTGCCTCACATTGCGGAAGGCACGTGCCCCAACTAATCACTGTTATTTATTGACTCCTGAGAATGTACTTTGAGCTGTGATGAAGGAGCGTGTCCTTTACTCTTACAGAAAGTAGATTGATAATCCTGCCTCACATTGCGGAAGGCACGTGCCCCAACTAATCACTGTTATTTATTGACTCCTGAGAATGTACTTTGAGCTGTGATGAAGGAGCGTGTCCTTTACTCTTACAGAAAGTAGATTGATAATCCTGCCTCACATTGCGGAAGGCACGTGCCCCAACTAATCACTGTTATTTATTGACTCCTGAGAGTGTACTTTGAGCTGTGATGAAGGAGCGTGTCCTTTACTCTTACAGAAAGTAGATTGATAATCCTGCCTCACATTGCGGAAGGCACGTGCCCCAACTAATCACTGTTATTTATTGACTCCTGAGAATGTACTTTGAGCTGTGATGAAGGAGCGTGTCCTTTACTCTTACAGAAAGCAGATTGATAATCCTGCCTCACATTGCGGAAGGCACGTGCCCCAACTAATCACTGTTATTTATTGACTCCTGAGAGTGTACTTTGAGCTGTGATGAAGGAGCGTGTCCTTTACTCTTACAGAAAGCAGATTGATAATCCTGCCTCACATTGCGGAAGGCACGTGCCCAAACTAATCACTGTTATTTATTGACTCCTAAAAATGTACTTTGAGCTGTGATGAAGGAGTGTGTCCTTTACTCTTACAGAAAGTAGATTGATAATCCTGCCTCACATTGCGGAAGGCACGTGCCCCAACTAATCACTGTTATTTATTGACTCCTGAGAATGTACTTTGAGCTGTGATGAAGGAGCGTGTCCTTTACTCTTACAGAAAGCAGATTGATAATCCTGCCTCACATTGCGGAAGGCACGTGCCCCAACTAATCACTGTTATTTATTGACTCCTGAGAATGTACTTTGAGCTGTGATGAAGGAGCGTGTCCTTTACTCTTACAGAAAGCAGATTGATAATCCTGCCTCACATTGCGGAAGGCACGTGCCCCAACTAATCACTGTTATTTATTGACTCCTGAGAGTGTACTTTGAGCTGTGATGAAGGAGCGTGTCCTTTACTCTTACAGAAAGCAGATTGATAATCCTGCTTCACATTGCGGAAGGCACGTGCCCCAACTAATCACTGTTATTTATCGACTCCTGAGAGTGTACTTTGAGCTGTGATGAAGGAGCGTGTCCTTTACTCTTACAGAAAGTAGATTGATAATCCTGCCTCACATTGCGGAAGGCACGTGCCCCAACTAATCACTGTTATTTATTGACTCTTGAGAATGTACTTTCATCTGTTACTATATATCTGTCTTTTATATATTATTCTATTCACATTAGTATCTGAAGTACATGAGCTGTCACATATATCACATAATGGACTCTTGGTATCTAACATGTTGGACTCTCTGAGGATTGAAAACATACATTTACTCTATTTGAGATATTTAAAAACAATTTGTACTATCTAAGGTACATAAAAATAAATGTGTTCTATTTTAGGTACGCAGAGATAAATGTGTACTATTTGAGTTATGCAAAGGTACATTTTTTTACTATTTGAGGTATTTAAAAGCAAGCTTGTACTATCTGTATACAGGGTGATTCGAAACTATACGGAAATCTCTTGGGAAATCATACTATAGCTAAAAATAAGAAAAAAAGTTCAATTTAAGACATATGACTAAAAACGCTTCGTTAGTGGGTTACAGCTAGCGAAAAATTTCACCTAGAACTCTGTACACTCGGTGAAGTAAGGCTGTATAAAAATGTTAAAGGTAGTTACAAAGATACAAATACCATTGTTTCTTATGTATTTTAATCTGAACAATTGAATAAAATTGGTTCCAGAGCTCTATAGGCATCTGTAAAAAATAATTCTGAAAAGATTCATATAAATTACTTAGGAAAAAAATTAATAATAGATATTGAAATTTCGCTTTGTTTAAAATCAAAACAGACGCACAAAAAACGCACATTCTAACAACACAAAATATTAACAAATATTTAGGTTGGCAGTAATAGCTGATCATTTATTCAAAACTTTTTACATAATATTCTTTTGCAAAGGTCGGCAATATCAGCTGGTCAACATTTCAGTTCGTGAAGTAATATTGTAATAATCTTTATGGTGTTTTTGGTATTGTGCGCTTGAAGTTTGTATTTTTTGAGACCCAGTGATTATTTTGAAAAATTGTATACAGTTTTGTAAAATTGTATTTAATTATCTTAGCAAATAATGGAATTGGTATGTATTCGTTTGAAGAGTATACGAACTTTATACTGATTTATGGTAAAGTTAACTTGAGTGGTTTAGCTGCAGTTCAGGAATATCGTGATACATTTCCACATTAAATAACTCCTGATCACAAAACGTTTGAAGCTGTGAAGAGACGACTTAGAGAAACTGGTAGCTTTAAACCAAAACGAATATATACTTGTCAGTAGTATGATATGGGTTGTTTTCCTGGTCCAGGTGACGTGTGATTAATTCTGGTGTCTATTGTTATTATTATTATTATTATTATTATTATTATTATTATTATTATTATTATTATTATTATTATTATTATTATTATTATTATTATTATTATTATTATTATTGATATTGATATGGTGGTATAGATTATAGGTTGTTGACGGGTTGATGTAGGTTGGTGATTTTTGCTTGGTGGTGGTGGGTTTTTTATATTTGGATTAGTGTTTGTCTTGTGATAAGAGTTTTTTTTTTTTTTTTTTTGAAATATATGCTCAGTGTTCTACCCTTTCCCAAAATTTATATATTACATCTTTTATATATTTTTTTTTTTGAATAAATAGTATCTGACAACAAACTATATGCTATATATACATGGTGGGGCAAAATTATGGAAACGTTTTTATAACTTTTGTATAACTTCATTGTAAAAAAAAGTGAAATATTGCGAAATATTGTAACCATCATCATGGTTACAAAGAACAAAAACTGTTGACACCAGTAGTGAGATTCATCTTTTCATGGGGATGGTCTAGGAGGAGTTGATCGAAAATCTTCAAATGTAAGCCTAGGTCTAGTTTGGTATAAAATGAAAGGTCTATTTGAGAGGAATTAATCACCACAAAGCGGAGTTCGAAAGTTTTATGATTTCCAAAAGTAGTGTCATTTTAATTTCGAAGTAGTATTTTAAAAAATATTATTTCTGTGTTTCCATATTTTTTCCACCCTTTGTACACAATGTTAACAAAGCAAACATTATAATTAAATGGATCGATGCACTACATTAATACCTAACAGCAGCATATAGAAATATAAACTGTCATAAAACATGAACACATTCAGAAAAACATTTTTTTGTTTGAAATTTGATCTGAGAGTCTAATGAAGGAAGCAATGAGACAAGTGTAAGCAAGAAGAAAGCCCAAATTACCAACGTTGACTGTATTTCGTGTGATCATATTGGGAGCATGTGTAAATACTAATAATATCAAACAAGTAAATTAGACTTACCTTATTAAAATTTGGGTTTAGTAGAAATGTGTTTGAATAGTGGTCGCTAATTGTTGAGAAGGTAATTCTATTAGAGTAAAATTTCGCTAATTATAGCACATGACTCTTGTTGTAAATAACTTAAGTGGGGCCACATCGCTCCACGACAAACTCCAAAACCATGCTTTTTGTTACAACTATTTGATCTGTAATAATGATCGTATCGTAACATTTGAAACATCATTTGATAGGTGAAGAACTGTTCTAGTGGACCATAAGTTGTTTTTGTAAAGAATTGAATATTGTTATAATGGTTTTATTGTTAAATATGTGAAACTTTAAAGACACTCATGATAATGTTAATTTTTTTAATTAAATGACTCATAATATGAACAAGTAGTCCACTATATTGGTCTTATAAAAATAGTATTCATTATAACTTTTATAATAGCCTAATAATAAACACGAAGTTGACTAGGACAACATGTTTTGGCCCGCGGTGGTAAAATTGCTTGTCAACAATAAGGCTGTGTCGACTTACCAGCGATTACTTATGTTAATCTGAGTGCTTCTAACTGAAAATCTACATAAGGTTTTTTTTAATTTGATCACACATATTTTCTTTATTTTTGTCCAAGTGTATGCCCAAACATTCTTAACTGAAGAACGTTATCAACGCTGTTTTTGCGTTGTTACAGGACTTCTGATTTCTTGCGAGGTGTTCCTAAATAAAAAACGTTTTCGACACCTTTTTCAAATACAATAATTCTGATTTATTATCTAGGTATTAACCCAACCTTTCCTAAATGATGAACGTAATCGACGTTTGTTTTCTGTTCACGTTGCCTACAGGAATTTTCATTTATTATTTTAGTGTTAGCTCAGGCGTTCCTAAATAAAGACCGTTATCAACGCTTGTTTTCTGTTCACGTTGCCTACAGGATTCTGTTTTCTTATCTAAGTGTTAGACAAGCATTCCTAAATGATGAACGTAATCTACGTTTGTTTTCTGTTCACGTTGCCTACAAGAATTCTGATTTCTTATCTAAGTGTTTGCCCAGGCATTTACTACAAACCTGTTGACGTAGATAGGATGTATACACCCTTAGGAGAATTTTTGGTATGAAAGAAAGACGATGAGCAAGCAGCAACTTTCTAGTATTGGACTAAAAAAAAAAAAAAGTTTGATAACAATAGCTTTGTTCATCAGTGCTACTTTCTATACTCAAGTTATTTATTTTAAATCCGTTATAATTTTAAAATAATAAATATAAAAAATAATAAATAGTGGTCAGGGTAGTGTGGTCGACCACACTACCTAAATAGTGTCAGTGTAGTTTGAAGTGAACATAGTAATTAACTATATTCTTGATATAATGAGTTATTTTACTTTTACATTTATTATATATGAATGTTCCGTTATTATATATGATATGTTTCAACACAGGTTAATAATAATATGATCTTATCAAAGTTCTCATATTTTATTGCAATGATAAATCTTAGTAAATTATAATACAAACTTTTACCACGCGTTGGACAGTAACTCTGTCAATAGATGTCTATTAATTTGCACATTAGTTTAAAACGTTAAGCCCACATTCAACACAAACACTATATATAAAACTGTGCTAATTAAGTATGAGGAAAATTTAAAGCTCGTAGTTTAGAATTACAACTAATTACTGTCTATTTTTTAGTTATATATTTGTATTTATTAATATCCTTTGAAATACTTTAATTTTACACCTCTCTCTAATATTCTTAATTTCCTATCTGAATGTTAATCGTAATATAATGCATATTATAATTTATATGTCTAAGTTGTATGATTAAACATTATTTATTGATAGTTCCGACTTGACTTGAGCGTACATAGTGGCATGTAAGTGTAGCTTTGACGCACGGTGTTGTCAAGAGCACTGCGTTCGACGTACGACAGACAACAATAACTTGTTGAGGAAGAAATACGTTTGAAAGGACATTTTTTATGTTTTAAAATAGTAGTATAATAGAACAATATATAAATATTGCGGTAAGAACAATATATAAATAATAGGACACAATAATGTAAAGTACACGATCATAATTATTGTGTATCGCACCCGAATTCACAATATCAAACAATTAGGTCATAAAACAAATGCATTAAAAGAACTAAAACACTGCTAGAATTAATGGTGTTGTTGTTATGGTTGCGGCTGGCTGACATCGTCACACCATTGGCCGTAGCATTCTCAAACTCCTCGTAGTTCTGGTATCTACTGTTAGAGCACTCTGAAGTCAAGTTGGAACATTCATTAAATCAAACATAGTTAACCCATTTCACAGAGAATGTTAACATATATTCTCTTAGTTCTTCCAGGGGTAGGTGTAGGGTACTTACTAACCACCCCTCCTCTAAATTAACACCAGGTTTCCTACCTAATGTTTTCCAATACAATATTCAAAACATATTTCTCAAATTTTTAACAATTGATCCAGCAAAATTCGGGATAGGCTTTATTTAGGCCTATGATAATTAACCTATTCACCGAACAAACTAAAATATTTTTTATATTTTTAATACAGTAATTTTATTTCATTAAGGCCCAAGTGTTTAGTTATGATTTTTTTTGTCAGGATCTAAGTACTGCCCTTCCAAATTTTAGGCAAACCAATAAATTCTTGATAATTTATGTATAGTTTTATTAACTTTTAAAAGATAGATATCTCATTGAAAATAATTATTTATGGCTATAAGATGACAGTTAACATAAATGTATTACTAAAACAGGTTATTTCTAAAAAATATCTCGAACTACCCTACTAATTATTAGTATAATGTGAGATAAACTTGTCCCATGAATAATTTTTTTCGTTTACGTAAAATATTTAAAATAAAAAATACAGGATTAAGTATAACAAAAAAAACGTTTAGTCATTATAACTAAGAAACGAATGTTAATTAAAGCAAGACTCCTTAGCAATGTAGAAAACGTGACTGGGTTGGTTGGTACAGACACGAAAACGTGATCAGCTTCCTTCTTATACAGACAATGGTGTTTGTAGATTACTTTCATCATAAGGCAATAATCATTACTGCTTCAATCGACATTTTCTGAAAGATTAAAGTTAACTGATTAATAATTATGTATTATAAAACAATTAATTGTTTATTAGGAAAAAAACTCTAGAATATGTATAGTAATGTTTATGAGGTCGATGTATTTATTCAAATTACAAATGTGACCCAATAAGTTTTGACATGCTACGTTAATAGTTTAATCTTTCAAATTGAAAGGGTAAGTGGCAAACAAATAATTATGTAATATACAGTTTGGTTTATGTTGTTTGGGGGGGGAAGTGTTTTTTGTCGGGGGAATCCTGTGGGCATGTGCTAGATTGAGATAGAGATAGTGAGTTGTGAAAGAGAGAAAACAATGTGGGGGGTCAGAAGTGGTTTACCGGGGCATAGCAGAGGATCGAGCTGATCTGTTGGTTTGATAATGTCAAAGAGCAGTTTCCGCCCACAGTCCCGGTTAGCGTTGCCGTGCCTCTTTGGAGGATCCGGTTTGGGCTTTCGTATTGATGAGACTCGTTCCTGGTGTTGTGGCCCTGGATTTAGAAAACCAACAAAAGTCCGTTTAACTATGGATGGGTCGCTGTTTTGGGGTTCCGATAGTTTAGGGTTGTTGGTTAAGTTTCCGACCTTCATTATAATTTTACATATGGTTGTGGCTTCCCCAACTTTCAAGCGGCCGAAATATTGAGTGACGTGATAAAACATCTGTAGTTATTTTTATCATATTGTATAATACCTTCAACAGATTATTAAAACATTTACTCTGGGTGATATAGACTCATGTGAAAAAAGCAAATTACAATGTAATAACAGTAGAGTTGACAATCGTTCCTATTTTTCATTTTGAGGGAATAAGATGCCTCTTATGTTCTATCTCCTTTTTTGTTAGTCAGTCATTGTAGTTCAGTGTAGTAATAATTTTAAAATAGAAATTCCAGAATACTTATAAATATAGTTTTCTTCTGCGGTAATTATATTCTTCATTTATAGATTATATTAACATTAGATGGTATTATATAGTAAAAAAAATGCATGATAACCTAAAGTGATCACAGAGAACCCAAGTAATATGAAAGGGTCACCTTAAAAGTCTACTTTAAAGGGGACGCATAATAGTGCAATAATGTCAGAGTTATTAGAAATCACCTTAAAAACGTTCACAAAGAAAAAAATAAACTTAACCAAGCTCGAAAGTCATGTTTATTTTGTATCAACTGTTTGAAATATATTACTAAATTAAAGTAACACCAATGTTACTCTTATGAAAAAAAAGTAAACGTTAAGGGACTGTTTCTATCCCTTAGGAATGTAATTTCGGGAAATTTTTTCTCATGATACAAAAGCTAACTTCCCTCTAAATTGCATCAAAACCTGTTCAGTGGTTCTGGAAATTCGTATAACGTTTTTGATAGTATATATTAAGATTTGTATAAACAATTTAACCTTAATATGTTACAAATGACAAAATTATTAAATTCAGACAAATATTTAAAATCACTTAAGACTCTATGTTAAAAGTCATTAAACACATGCTTTTAGATGAACATGAATTTAATGGGATTATTATGTACCAAGACTGCATGTCTTCTGGAGCTAGCAACAACATATCAACTCCAGTTTTATTTGTCAAGTTATTAGTAGAACTAATTTGACCCGAGAAAGCCACACGTCTGAACATAAAGTGAATAGTACATGTGTTAAGATTTATGTTCTCTAGTCAGAGAACGAAGCAATATTTGTTCTTTCTGATTCCAGATGAAATAGCGCTTATCACTTGCCAAGTTTACTTTCTCCCTTTAACCCTCTAGGTGTCGCACTGTCGAAATAAAAGAGGCTTTTTTGAGGACCAAGCTAATTTTAAATTAACGGGTTCTGTTTTAAACATAGTGCAGTTTAACGCTGAGGGCTTAAGCAAGGCTAAATGTGAGTGCATCAGTAGGGTCCTTCATGAAAACAATGTTTATATCATTACACTCCAAGAGACCCACATTGAAGATAATAGTAATGTTATAGAAGTAGTTTTTTGTGGTCTATCTGTGGGGGTCAGCACCGTTGTCAGTTGTTGTTTGTTTATCTCTGTTTGTGTGTCTGTGTGTGTGTGTGTTATATAATTAGTGAATAAATGCTATAAAAATTATTGCTGGGTGGTAGGGAGATATCGTATAAGCGGCAGTTGAAATTGGTTTAAATTCAAAGAATCAAAGGTGTATATTGAATACGGTTGGAAGGTGTTTGTGGAGAGATAGAAGTTTAGAATATAGCGTGCGTAGGCATGTGAGTGGGTGAGGTTTGCCATTAAAATAGCTCCAGGTGTGTTTATAAGACCCATTAGATTGTATATGGATGATGTTAGGGGGTTTTTTGAAAGCTGGCTATCGACTTTACTTTGGTTGGACCAGTTTTGTGTGGGTTGGGAATCCAGACGTTTTACAGCCAAATAAACAAAGGTCAAATTTACATAGAAATCTACCTTCCATGTCGCCAGACGGAAAACCACAAGATTGTGAAGAAAGAGTTTCATGTAAAAGAATGTACCTTGAGAAGGTTATTTCAATATAATATTTAATTAACCTTCAATATAATAATTATTTCATTATTAATTATATTAATATTGAATTAATTAATATTCAATATAATAATTAATTAGAGGTCGTGATGGAAAACGACCTCTAAATAAGCTTGCCTTTGATTCCTTAGTTCAGCAATGGTTTGCTTGTATTCTGGTGTTATATGTAAAATCCTAACTGTTATTTAACATTGGAAATTGTGACTGAGGAACGTCTAACATTAGACAACTAGGCGAAAAAATAAACCACTTATAAATTTTATTCAAAACTATTTTGTACGATTAGATTTAAATGTTAACAACTAAAAACACATGGTACAAGATGTCAAACTTACGCTGTGTAATATGTGGGTCGCACGCACGATTGCCGTGGACACAATGGAAGCGTAGGTGTAATTAGTGAGGTTGTTTCGCACGATTAGTGAGTGTCTCCTCATGCCTCGATATGTTATTTCCATGCCTTAAATTCAGAAAGATTTCACCACCACATTGCAAAACTTGCTTTCTGATCTGTAGGCATACTACGCACGGGCTTAACCCTTTTACCGCCATACAATTATTGCCGGTCGAGCGCTCGACCGCCATAGTAGATGAGGGTCAATGTGTCACTCAGCCGCCAGACGCTAGGATCATAGCGTGTCGCCCAGCCGCCAGAGCATTTTGCCGCTTTTTACAACCGTTCACAAAAACGATTGTGGTTACATCAATTTGAAAGATAGAAGAATTCTGTTTTCACCATTTTATTCATTAAGAAATTATCTTTAATGTGATATGACTTACTAGTCTATTACTAACATATAACGTTTTCGTAGGAGCAAAAATAAAATGCAAAATAAAGTTTAGAAACATTTTTTTAATTTTAAAGTTAATAAGAAAAATAAAAATGTCATTTTAAAATTCTTTGTATATATAATTTGGTTTGAAATTCAATAGAGAACAATTAAGTAAGTTTTCATTTAAAAAGAATGAAGAATTGTTTTTTTTATAAATATATGACTAAAATAGTACAACAACTCATTTTAATCAGAATTAGGAATAGAAAAGCCTATAGGCGTACATACATGACATACTAGACGAACTAGAATCATCCATACTATCATAAACATTATCATCAATTACGATGTTTGTCCTGATTGAATAACATTGTTTATCAGTGTTCCTTCACTTACTGGTGAACGCCGCTTATCACACATTTTGGCACTGTACTAGTATAAATATTAAACAAAAATACACTTACATAATAATAAAATTCATATAAACACGATTGAATAAATTATACATACTTGTACCATAACCTAAAAACACCAATCTCAGGAACACAACAGACAGAAACTGATTTCTTCACTATTCAATCAGCTGAGCACTGACAAAAATAATTGACGTTTTTCACATATTTTGTGTTTACTATGCAAAAGTATTGTATTCAACTAAAGTAAATTATATTCTTGTTGTAAATATTGTTCTGAATATAGTGATATATATTTATGCTGAAAAAATTAAATAATTCATTGTATAAACAACAAAAATGCAGAGGGCCTATATATAGGCTCTTGGCGGTCGAGCATCACTACTCCCAGGGCCTATATATAGGCTCTTGGCGGTCGAGCGTCACTACTCCCAGGGCCTATATATAGGCCCTTGGCGGTCGACTGCCCAACTTATTAGAGCCTATATATAGGCCCTTGGCGGTAAAAGGGTTAATATAGCTGAGAGGACAATTAGAACTCCTGTGAATGAACAGGAGAAAGTAATAGTTATGGTTTTGGGAACTGCCCTCTATTATATACCTTTGACATGGCGTGAAGGCATGCTAAGGTGAAGGCTGACCACTGCTATGAAGACTGTTGGAGTGAATGGAACATAGGCCTTCCAGTTCTGGAAGGCAAGGTCGTGCCTCCAGGATTACAAACACTGTGGGAGTGTGCAGTCTTCTGAAGCGACTCCTGGAACTGACTCATCTCTATTTATACTTCCTTCCCCTACGTCAGTAAAGCATTGTTTCTCAGCCGAGGCATTACTAAATCCGGAATACGTTCACACAAATCCAACTAACTATACCTTCAGAGGCCTGACATTGACGTGTGAACAAGGCTATTATGAGAATTTACAATTGAGATACCTAGCTTGATGACGGGGGTAGGTATCAAGTGAAAGCTCGGTAAATTATGTCAAACATCTCTGGTGACATCTGCACGTAAAGTGAGGGCTGGCTCTCCCATCAGGTAATCTGTAGTTGCAACAAGTGGTACAAGTATTACTGCATTAGACTGATGTCCAATGTCATTGTTTCACACACTGTCAAAATGTATTTCCTCTGTCGATCTATTATTATTAGTTTAATTTTTAATAAATTGTTTATTAAAACAATGTGGTTCATCTATCAATATTGGTTTTATGTGCGCCCTGAAGGATTAGAGCGACCCTCGCTCCCCCACTCGCAGGCACACACACACGCGCGGCCCGGCCACCTGCCGCTAATGGTCCTTCTATGAATCATCAACTAGTCCTTGTACTACAAAATAATTTTTTTTAAACTGTTAACTTTACTTAATTTGTACTCTAATAATTGAATTCTAAATATTATTCCTCGCAAAATGAGTCCAAACACGGTACAATTGTGACAACTCTAAAGGGTTTTGTGGTCAGTGGGTTACAAAATTATGAAAAAATAAACTAAATCATAAATAATATAACATAGAACAAATACTAAGAGTAAAATAATAATTATTACAAATTCATTTTGCAGCGTTACTGTATAATAAATAAAAATCAATAAAATAATATTTTAAATCATAAAACTAACACAAACATATTTATTTACATAACCATCCTGTAATCACCATCCTTCTCGTTAAGAAGGCTTCTTACAAGAGTCTTCTAACATTACCGACATGTGCAAAAACAATAAACTAAATCAGAATCAAGATAACAGGGAACGTAAACTGAAGTAAAACAAAATAAAAATAATTAGTAATTCGTTATGTTATTTACATTAACTGTAAAATCAAGAAAATAATATTATTAAACTAACGCGAGCATATTTACATAGCCGAGGGGGTTTCTTAAATGTGTCTTCATAAAATTCAACGTATGCCAAACAATAAATATAAGGTACGAGTCCAACGCAATGTAGATCCAGGGCCTTGTCATGGGACAATGTCGTCGTTGTTATTTTCATCTATGCAAGGCTCTTTTGTATCCAGGCCATACAAATACTTATGAACACATTTCTTTGCTTACTCACCCATTCCAAACAAACAGATTTGCTCAAGTAAAAAGCTCCAAGAACTGATAAGGAATTCTATAACCGCCATTAATTTCAGTTCTTAGCCTTAGTTTGCTCGCTTTTTCTTAGCGTAGGCCTACTAAATTGGCTTTTAAATAGATTGAAGTCTTTTAATCTATAAAGGATGTAATTTTAAGATGAACTGTATTGCCCATTGGTAATTGACTATTACATAAATTTCCAGGTCAACATTTCTTTTTATATTATAAAAATGTTATATGACTTAACATGTTGAATAATAACTTATATATTCATCCTTTAAATTTATTATTATCATTAATGCCATATTATTACAACCGTTTCAATTGTTTTATAAAAATATAACGTCAAAATAACAAAATACTCCCATCTTTGTCAAAATAACAAAGAAGAAAAGAAAAGAAAAACTCTTTCTGACTTGCACAAGTAACAACAATTACCAACGTTTCATATTCCTTACAGTCAAAAACGTAAGGTTACATTGAAGGTATATTAAATCAATTTCCATATATCGTGGCATCTATCTTGAGAATTTAAAAATCTATAAATAAAAAAGTCGGTCGATATTGATGAATTTAGGTGTGATGAAACCTCAGAAAATGAAAGTGAACATAAAATTATACTGTATATAGTTGCAGTTTTAAGTTGGCAGGATAACTTGATAATTACATTTTTTTTTGCATAATTGATTGTATGAAAACTAGAGGACGCCATCACTAGCTGCGCTCGTGAAAACTCGGCCTTCGGCCTAGGCATTTGAATGTTAACTAAGAATATTAATGTTTAATACTGAAATGAGCAAAATTATGTAATACATTTATACATTAATAATATTTCATGAAGGTCATATTATCTAAAGTTATTTACATTATCTCACTCACGGCACTTGATTTGCAATTCATTTATAGTCTAAATATAAACACCCAACATTCTTAGTTTTTTTGCAAAGGTTATCATCTCATCTATATACATAAAAGAAAGTTGTGTTAGTTACAGCGTTTATAACTAGAAAACTACTGAACCAATTGGCATGAAAATTTACAGGGATATTCCTTAGGTACTAGAATAACATAATATCCCGTTTCCGTTTCAAAAAGCTTTAAAGGAAGCGTCCTATGGCCCTTTGCAGTTTACATGTTAATCTTATTGAAGAATGTTTTATTTTGTTTACCATGCCACGTTTGTCATTTCTTGATTAAATTAAATTAAGGAAACAGCCGTTGTAATGAATGTGCTAATTACAAATAAAATAGTGTAAATTTTATATTTGTGGTGTATCAAATAATCATTTTATGTACATTTAAGAAAATGTTTGCGAAATGGGTCAATTTGGCTGAACATTGAAGGTTAAAACAGGGAACACAAGGAGGGCTAGACAGCTGTGTGTGTTGAAACGATTGGGCGTGTCATCAAATGGCGTTGTTTGTTTTTACAAAAAGGACGTACAAACAGGCTTGTTAGTTTGGGCGGACCTTGTTCAAAATCTTAATTTTATGAGCTGGTTGACACCGTACAATAGAGGGGCGTCTGACCCGGTTGAAACCATATATAAGAGGTTAAAAAGATTGGACGGGAAGGCCTAGTCCCAGCTACAGCACGGACGGACGGACGGACGGACCACTCTCGTCCTAACTCCGTCTTCTAGAACTTCA